>CM061067.1:7783541-7801244 GCA_030762895.1 Sophora flavescens | reverse complement strand
GGTGTTTGGTTTGAAATTGATTGGAAAAAGCAGTGAAAACAGAGCGTAAAAACAGAGCAAAATACGTGATTATCAAATAAGACTAAGACGATCAATCTCTTTTTTCGTTTCCCACTATCATCGGTTCATGTAATTCCATGCCCTAAGCGAGTCTAATCCCTTTTCGATTGTAGCATCGATTAACAAGCGAAACCGACGCTTCGGGACATATATTCCTAATTCGAATTAAGCAAGCGGATGAAGCCCTTCGTGAATTAAGCAAACACGAATTGAACGCACGCGAATTAAGCAAACGCGATTAAGTTTAGGAACATACAATCATCGAAACAAATCAATACCCATTCGATACAAACTGAATTAAGCAAACAGAGAATATAGAATAGATATTGAAAGAGAGAAGAGAATTAAATCGGGAATTACAAGACCTCAAGTGTTGGTGGGAAGCCGATTACAGCAGATCAACCTAGGGAGATTAGTTCTCCATCAAAAACGCAATACAACCAAAGAATTTCAAAACAAGGATTAGCAAAAAGATCCTTCGTTTCCGCCCCTAAACGACTATTTATAACTTTCGGAAATCGCCTAGACTCGCGAGGCGAGTGTCCTCTCGCGAGGCGAATATTAAAATGGCGCCTTCTTGAATTTGTATTCTCGCGAGGCGAGCGTGATTCTCGCGAGGCGAGTCTTCAAAACCTGGGTTGTCACGCAGTGATGCCTATCACGGCGTGCACCGTGATCTTCTCTGTCTTCGGTGCTTATCTGTCATGGCGTGACCTTCATCACGGCCAGGCCGTGATGGTCTCTGTCTTCGCGGTTTCTCTTCACGCCCGTGATGGGTGTCACGGGATGACCGTAATGCTTGCCGACTTCGGCTCGCGAGGCGAGCAGTGGCTGGGGCGGGCGGAGAACATGACTTTTCCGCACTTGGGCTGGTCCTCACTCTCGCGGGCGAGTATCCGCTCGCGTGGCGAGTGTTTCCAGATTGCAATTTCCATTGTTTCCTTCATTCCTTGGACTCTAAGTCAACCTGAAAACATGAAATAGCCATAAGTGCTTTATTTGACTCAAAAACTGGCTAAATAACCCTAAAACTACTTAAGGGACTCAAAACCTTGCTTGAGGACAATCGGGCCTAATTTGGGTGAAAACGAGATATAATCGGCACAAAACCACGGTCCATACTAGTCATAAAACTAGATGAGCCGGAGGCTTATCAAAATACCCCAAACTTGAACTTTGCTTGTCCCCAAGCAAACTAAAACTCAAAACGACTCAAGACTTGGCAAGCTAGAAGGATTTCAACCAATTTCGCACAAATTTCAAGCAATTCATCAAAACAATTTCCCTTCAATGTTTCCCCTTTTCAACAATGTAATCCCCACAATCATTTATTCTCGAACATCTGAGAATTTCATCATTCAAACAATCATTAATCTAAACAGGGGTCTAAGTTACACACAAGAGGGAGATCACCAAATTCAAACAATCGCCTTCCTCACAAAGGGGTTTAGTGGTCACTCAATCTCTCGGTTTGTCTAGGCTAACAACATTTCACTCGGTTTCACTTTTAAGAGCACTTCCCATGAATTTGATTTTCATCTCAAAATGGTTCCCACTGAAAACATGCATGCAACATCAAAAGGTCTTTCAAGGTTGTAATGGGGCCTGGCTAAGGAAGGATATACAAAGGTACTGGCAAGTCCCTAGGAACTAAGAGAGCATGAAGTTGTTTACACATTGAATTCCTTACTCAAGTTCCTATTCTTATTCTTCTTTTTGCCTTGGGTGGCTAAAGCCCTTTTCTTCTAATACCCTCTTGACATTTTGCTTTTTTTTTTTTTTTTTTTAATAGAGATTTATTTTTGCCCTTTGGCTCCAACCTTTTTTTTTTTTTTTTCTCAATCCCCAACAACACATCAAATCACGGTAGCCACCCCAAACTTAGTTTCTTGCAACCCTTCTCTTGCTAAGCTTCCATGCTCTCCAAAACCTAAGATCGGGTTAACATGGTTTTTCCGATTTAGGCTCATAACATAAGGTCAACATGAAACAATAGGCTAATTAGGCTCAAAGGGGCTAACTAGGGAACATGCATTAGGGACTGGTTCAATTTAGGTCAAGTAGTTAATTCAAAGAAAATTGCCTAAATCATTTGATGCAAACACATAGACATGCAAACCATGAAGAGATTCAAGCAAAGTCGGGAAAGTGCAACTCAAAGTGATTCACACAATCAAAAACATGTTGGAGGCTCAAATCCTCACCCGGACATTCATGCAAATTGTTTGACCGAGATTCTATCCTAGTGTGTGCACCCTATCACCCCAAACTTATCATAAATCATGCTCTCACAACAAAATATCTCAAAGTTCAGTTTTCAATTTTTCAAATGGGGATCACAATTTCCAAATTTCAAAAACTTAGGGGGGATCATCAACATAAATCATGCCATCAATCTGTGCTAAATCAACCAAAACCTATCAAGCTTGCGACACAAGACACACACATGCTCTTGAGCTTCTCAAATTATTCAAGAGCGAAAGAAAACACAACAAAACACAAAACACAACAAAACAAACGGTTCCCTCCCCCACACTTAAAACATACATTGTCCTCAATGAACAACACAAATATCAAAACAGAGTGAGGGAAAGGAAAGGGTGCTCCCTGATCAGGTTGCAGTGTAGGTGGGCTCCCCCAAAGAGAGCTCCTCAACAGTAGCATCCACAGGTCCCGAGCTCTCATGAAATAGCTTCAGCCGCTGCCCGTTAACTTTGAATGCCTTGTTGCTACCTGCACTTTTAATCTCTACTGCACCATGAGGAAAAACATTAGTAACAACAAATGGTCCAATCCACCGGGACCGAAGTTTCCCAGCCATCAATTTCAGGCGGGAATTAAACAGTAAAACCCGCTGTCCCACAGAGAATTCCTTCCTAGTAATCAATCTATCATGAAAGTGCTTGGTTTTCTCCTTATAAATCCGAGAGCTCTCATAGGCTTCTAGCCTAAGCTCTTCAAGCTGCTGTAACTGGAGTTTCCTTTCAATACCAGATTTTTGCATTTCCAGATTACAACACTTGACTGCCCAATAAGCACGGTGCTCAACTTCCACAGGGAGATGGCATGCCTTGCCGAATACAAGCCTAAAGGGGGACATCCCTATCGGCGTCTTGAAAGCGGTCCTCTGAGCCCAAAGTGCGTCTTCTAGACGGCTCCAATCTTTCCTATTCTGCTGCACAACTTTCTCTAGGATTTGTTTTATCTCCTGTTGGAGATCTCAGCTCGCCATTGGTCCGAGGATGGTAAGCAATGGAGACTCGTGCACAACCCCATACTTCCGGAGTAGAGCTTCCATGGTGCGGTTGCAGAAATGAGTGCCCCCGTCACCGATGATGGCACGAGGTATGCCGAACCTGCAAAAATATTGGATCTAACAAAATTTGCAACAACTTTAGAATCGTTAGTCCTAGTGGGGATAGCTTCCACCCACTTTGAAACATAGTCAATAGCCAAGAGAATGTAAAGAGAGCCAAAAGATGCAGGGAAAGGACCCATAAAGTCGATCCCCCACACGTCAAACACCTCACAGAAGAGCATGGGCTCTGTGTGGCATTTCACTCTTGCGAGTGATGGCTGTACCTGCCGTCGACACTCACTTACAAGTCCGATACACCTCATAAGCATCTCTAAAGATGGTGGGCCAATAAAAACCAGAATCTAGGACCTTTCTCGCAGTCCTCTGTGGCCCAAAGTGTCCCCTACTTGAGAGGCATGAGAAAAGTGCAAAATGGACTCAATCTCATAGTCGGGGACACACCGCCTAATCACCCGATCACTACAAAACTTCCAAAGAAATGGATCGTCCCAAACATAATACTTGGCGTCGCTCTTTAGTTTGTGGATTTGTGACCTAGTTGCTCCCGTCGGAAAGACACCAAAGAACTAGGTAATTCACAAGATCGGCAAACCAAGGAGTAACGCCATGCAATCAGAAAAGCCGCTCATCAGGGAAAGTCATCCTGAATGGGGACGGATCCTCATCCCTCTCTATCCTACTCAAGTGATCAGCCACTAAATTTTCGGCTCCACTCTTGACCTTGATCTCTACATTTAACTCTATTAGCAACAACATCCACCGAATAAACATCGGCATCGATTCCGGTTAATTTAACAAATATTTAATAGCTGCATGGTCGGTGAAAACAACAACCTTGGAACCTAGCAAATATGATCTAAACTTATCGAGAGCAAAAACAACAGCTAGAAGTTCCTTTTCGGTGGTGGTGTAATTACATTGTGCAAAGATCTAAAGTCCTAGAAGCATAGTAAATGACATGTGCAGACTTGCTTACCCTTTGTGCCAGACCGCCCCCACAAGATAGTTAGAAGCATCACACATGAGCTCAAAGGGAGGCGTCCAAATGTCGGGGCTGGATGATGGGGTAGAGGTCAATGCCTTTTTCAAGAAGTCGAACGCCTTCTTGCGGTTATCATCAAAGCTGAATATGGCGTCATTCTTCACAAGTTCGAGCAGAGGGAGAGCTATCTTCTTGAAGTCCTTAATAAAGCGCCCGTAGAAACCTGCATGACCAAGAAAAGAAACGAATCTCGCGAACGCAAGATGGGTAAGGCAATGTGGAAATCACATCAATTTTAGCAGGATCTACTGAAATTCCCTCTCTAGAAATAACATGCCCCAAAACAATCCCCCTGTTCAACCATAAAATGACACTTTTCATAGTTCAACACAAGATCGAGTTTCAATACATCTTTCTAAAACCAAATTCGAGACTATGCAAGCATGCATCAAATGAGGAGCCATATCTTGTGAAATCATCCATGAACACTTCCATGCAATGTTCAATAAATTCAGCAAAAATGCTAATCATGCATCTCTCGGAAAGTGCCAGGGAGCGTTGCAAAGGCCAAATGGCATCCTCCTATAGGCAAACGTGCCGAAGGGGCACGTGAAAGTGGTCTTCTCTGATCCTCCGGTGCAATGTGGATCTCGGAAGTATCCGGAGAAGCCATCAAGAAAATGGTGAGTGGGATTTACCGGCCAGCCCGTTCGAGCATCCGATCGATGAACGGCAAAGGAAAGTGATCCTTTCGAGTGGACTGGTTCAACCTCCTATAGTCAATACGGACTCTCCAGCCTATTCTGGACTCTAGTGGGGACAAGCTCATTGTTCTCATTTCTTACCACCGTGAGGCCAGATTTCTTGGGCACAACTTGCAATGGACTCACCCAAGTGCTATCGAGAGATGGGGTATATGATACCCGCATGTAGGAGTTTTGTTACCTCCTTCTTTACCACATCCAGAATCAATGGATTTAGCCGCCTCTGCGGCTGCCTAAACCGTTTTAGCCCCATCCTCCAATAAAATCCTATGCATACATCTAGAGGGGCTAATTCCCGGAATGTCGACCAAGGTCCATCCAATTGCTCTCTTGTGCTTCTTCGAACCTCCAAGAGTTTAGCTTCCTGGTCGAGTCAAGGTTGGAGGAAATGATAACTGGGAGTTTTTCGTTCCTCTCCAAGTAAGCATACTTGATTGCCGGGAAGTGGCTTAAGCTCCAAGGAGGGTGGCTGCTCCACAGATGGTATGTTTGGAGCAAATGGGGTCAAGAATTTCAGCCGAAAAGATGACTTCACTTACACTATGACCCCTGCAAAGTAGAATCAATCTCAAGACAAACAACGCAAGGGTTAGTGTTAGTACAATCATTACATGAATAAACATCATTAAAATCAGAAATGGATGGAAAATCAGCAACCAAGTCATCATAGGTGTCGTCAACAATTTCGGAGAGCAACTCTATTTGGAAAACAGAGTGCTCTTCCAATGGATGCTTCATAGCATCAAAAATGTTGAACCTTGCAATAATGTCACCGAACTCCATGGACATGGTTCCATCATCAACATCTATCTTCGTCTTTGCCGTCTTCATGAACGGCCTGCCGGAGATGATTGGTGATCTGCTGAATTGGTTTCCCCTGCCATGTCCGAGGATGTAAAAGTCGGCGGGGAAAATCAAATCATCAACTCGCACCAACACATCTTCTACCACTCCCATGGGGCGAGCATTGGTCCCTTGGCCAACTGTATGGTAAGTCCCGTATGTTGCAAAGGGCCCGATCAAGGTTGTTGAAAATGGAGGTGGGCATGACATTTATGGAGGCTCCCAAATCCAACATGCAATTGTCGAATTTGCTGTCCCCAATGGTGCATGGAATAGTGAAAGTGCCCGGATCCTTGCACTACGTGGCGATGGCCTCGAGTGAGGGGCTGAAAGCGTAACCTTCTCGGGGGCAAGTTTGGGCTGAATGAGGGCTGAAACATTTCGCCCTAAGTTAACTCTCTCATTACCCTTCATCCTCCTCTTGTGGGTACACAAATCCTTGAAACTTTGCATACCTTGGAACTTGCTTAATCACATCTAGGAGTGGAATGTTTACCGCCACCTTTACGAACACATCTAAGATCTCCTTCTCCTTGTCTTCCCCATCAACCTTCTTATTTTTCTCGCACTCTTTGTGGGAAGGGAATCGGGGGCACATACACTCTCTCGGTTTCAACAACAACAGAGGGCTCGGGAATAGCCTCAGCCGGTTTCTTCATCTTTCTCGGGGCTCCCTCTACTACTTTCCCGGATCTCAAAGAGATGGCACTCACATTGGGATTGGGGACATTGGGATTCACCACCTGCATGCGGGTAGTTGGCTCGATCCCCGAGCTTGCTTGTAAGTTGTTTATGGATGTGGCAAGCTGTCCAATCTGTGTCCTCAAATCTCAATGCTAGCATCATTCTTCTTGAGACTGTCCAACTTGATGCTGAAATTGGAGATTTTGTGCAGCCATTTGTTTGACCAAGTCTTCTAATGAAGGTCCGAAGGTGTAGAAGTGGTCACTTGAGGAGGATTCGGTGGTGGTGCCACTGGTTGTTGTTGGGATGAGTTCCCATACCTGAGATTAGGGTGATTCCTCCAGTTGGGATGGTACCTATTTGTAGAGAGGTCGGGGTACCATACCGGTTCGATTATTGCCTTGATTGTATAGATTAGCTGCATAAGCTTGAGGCATATCGGTGATCGACCCATCCTTCGAATAGGGCACGTGTCGGTCGGATGCTCGGGAGAACTACACATGCCACACAACCTCGCCGGCTGCACCTTATCCATTGCCGTTGCTTCACCAAACAAGTGAGCTCATCAATTCTGGTTTCGAGTGCCTTGTTGGAAGATGAACCTTGAATCTCATTTACACCCCTTGTCTCGACTGAGTTGCTCCTGGTTGTGAACTGGCGGGAGTTTAATGACATATTCTCAATCAATTGCTTCGGCACTGGAGTTTTATCGACGAGTGCTCCTCCACTAGCGGCATCCAAAATATTTCTGTCCATTGGGAGCAATCCCTCATAAAAATACTGAATTAGGAGCTGCTCGTAAATGGTGTTGAGGGCAGCTAGATACCAACTTTTTGAACCTCTCCCGAGACTCAGCCAATGACTCATTGCTTTGCTCGATGCCACATATCTCCTTTCGATGGAGCGGCTGAGGAAGCGGGAAGTATCTTTCCAAGAAAACCTTTTTCGGATCATTCCAAGTTGTGACAGAATTTGGCTCCAAATAATATAGCCAATCCTTTGCAGCGCCTTCAAGGGAGAAAGGGAAGGCTCGCAATTTGATATGGTCTTGATAATGCCTTCCTACCTCAAGGGTGTAGAACAGACCACCTGAAATTCCTTCAAATGCTTATGTGGATCCTCACCGCAAGACCACTAAATCTTGGCAACAAGTGTATTAAACCAGATTTAAGTTCAAAAGGAGCAACCACACCAGCATACTCAATACACAACCCATTGTAGTTAACATCCGGGGCGCAAGTGTGCCTCAATGTCCTTTGGTCACCCATGTTATTAAAAACAGGTTCGAGATCGAATTACCACTAGTGCTTGCCCGTATTGCCCTAAGGCGTGTGTGCGATGTTCTTTCAATTTCGGGTCAAAATCACACAAGTCGGACAAGTAGACCTAGTGGCCAGTCTAATTCAAAACAGAAACAAAAACAAAAAGCGAGAACAACAGACAAGAGTCCCCGGCAACGGCGCCAATTTGACGCGCTATCGCGCACGCGTCAAAAGATGAGCGGTTAGTAAAAATGTAGTTTAGTGTGCGACAACTCGGGTATCGTATCGCAAGGACTCTCGTAGTGCTATTATCGCAGAAAATAAGTTTCTTGGGAGGGTGTTTGGTTTGAAATTGATTGGAAAAAGCAGTGAAAACAGAGCGTAAAAAACAGGCAAAATACGTGATTATCAAATAAGACTAAGACGATCAATCTGCTGTTTCGTTTCCCACTATCATCGGTTCATGTAATTCCATGCCCTAAGCAGAGTCTAATCCCTTTTCGATTGTAGCATCGATTAACAAGCGAAACCGACGCTACGGGACATATATTCCTAATTCCGAATTAAGCAAACGGATGAAGCCCTTCGTGAATTAAGCAAACACGAATTGAACGCACGCGAATTAAGCAAACGCGATTAAGTTTAGGAACATACAATCATCGAAACAAATCAATACCCATTCGATACAAACTGAATTAAGCAAACAGAGAATATAGAATAGATATTGAAAGAGAGAAGAGAATTAAATCAGGAATTACAAGACCTCAAGTGTTGGTGGAAGCCGAATTAAGAGATCAACCTAGGGAGATTAGTTCTCCATCAAAAACGCAATACAACCAAAGAATTTCAAAACAAGGATTAGCAAAAAGATCCTTCTGTTTCCGCCCTAAACAGCTATTTATAACTTTCGAGAAGCTGCAGACTCGCGAGGCGAGTGTCCTCTCATGAGGCGAATATTAAAATGGCGCCTTCTTGAATTTGTATTCTCGCGAGGCGGCGTGATTCTCGCGAGGCGAGTCTTCAAACCTGGGTTGTCACAAGTGATGCCTATCACGGCCAGACCGTGATCTTCTCTGCTCTTCGGTGCTTATCTCGTCATGGCGTGACCTTCATCACGGCCAGGCCGTGATGGTCTCTCTTCTTCGGTTTCTCTTCACGCCCGTGATGGGTGTCACGGGATGACCGTAATGCTTGCTGACTTCGAGCTCGCGAGGCGCGCAAGAGCTGCGGGGCGAGGCAGAGAACATGACTTTTCCGCACTTGCTGGTCCTCACTCTCGCGGGGCGAGTATCGCTCAGCGTGGCGAGTGTTTCCAGATTGCAATTTCCATTGTTTCCTTCATTCCTTGGACTCTAAGTCAACCTGAAAACATGAAATAGCCATAAGTGCTTTATTTGACTCAAAATCAGCTAAATAACCCTAAAACTACTTAAGGGACTCAAAACCTTGCTTGAGGACAATCAGGCCTAATTTGGGTGAAAACGAGATATAATCGGCACAAAACCACGGTCATACTAGTCATAAAACTAGATGAGCCAGAGGCTTATCAAACATCAACCTAATATCGATCAACCTACAATCCCCGAATCACCATGGATGTTTTATAAAAGTAATTTAAAGCGATTCTGGTCTTGTCGATTATTCGACTTCTAGTAGGGTTTAGGTCGCCCTACATAATTACTACATAATTTACTACTTATCGATTCCGACGATAGGTTGATTCTTTCCCCCACCTTTTAATGCGTTCGGAGGTTTTTCTGGAACTTCACAGTCATGCAATCAGCTCCAATGAGTTCCCAAAAAGGGAATTCATACTTCTCCAAAGCAAGCAAGAACATGAAAAACATCCCAGAGAGACGATCCAAGCATTGAAACAACCAGACAAAATACTGAATAAATTTCTCAACAATCAAAATATAAATATAATTCAATAATATATTTAATTTCTCAAAAACTCGTTGATTTAAATCAAAAACAGATTTGGGGTTTTTAGGCTCAAGGTTAAAATTGGGGAAAAATCAATTTAACAAGAGATTGACAAAAATTTATTTAGGGAGACACTTATTCATGCTCCCAATTTCAGAAAACACCAATTAATTTCAGATTTTGAGAATTAAAATCAAAACCTAGGGTTAGGGTTTCAAAATCAATTTGGGGGTTTTGAATCTGAGCAAAGGAAGTGAGAAAACCACTTACCCAAGGAAGAGAAAGAACTTGAAGGTGGTGTTGTGGTGGCGGCGTCACGGCGGCTCCGGCGAGGTGGTAGTGGCGGTGGAGATAGATGCATGGACAGCAGCGGAACGTTCGTGGCGGAGAACAGCGACGCAAGGGACCAGGAGGTGCGCTGAGTCACGTGGCCTTGTTCTCCACGTTGAGCGGCGGTCGAACGGGCGCTGCGGTGGCGGCGGCGTGGCGAGTTGCAGTCGAGTGGGTTCGTGACGGTGGCGACGACATGACGGAGGACGCGATCTGAACAAGCGAACTGGACGTGGTGGTTGTGCGGTTCCGGCAGCGATGCAGAGGTGGTGGTCGCGATCTGGTCCAAGGGTGAAGGAAGAAGGAGAACTTTGAAGGTCAAGGTGAAGAGAAAGCAGCAGCAGCAGAGAAAGAAAAGAGAAAGAAGAAGAAAGAAGAAAAAGAAGGAAAGAGAGAAAGGAGAAAAAGAAAGAAAGAGAAAAAGAGAAAAAGAAGGAAAAAGGAACAGAGAAAGAGCACGTGAGGGGAGGGGTTACGGGTAGAAATAGGAGAGATAATTTCTTATTTTCGTACTAGTGGGTAAATAATGAGTGATAAATATTAAGCCTAAAATAAACATGTTTTTAGTTTTTGAATCAAAAAAATAAAGATTGATAAAGATATAATTTCGAAATTCAAATTAGAGTAAAGATTAATAATTGGACTGATCAACTAAGAAAATACTCGGTCCAAAATTTAATCTCCGATTAAGGACAAACCAGTTTATTTTCAACTCTAAAATTAAATTGAATGAAAGTATGAAAATACTTTTCTCTTAATCATAATATTTAAAATATTTTTCTGTACTGGTATTAATAGTGACAATAACGTAACTTATTGTCTAGTAAGCGTGCATTCACTGAAATAAGTAATTTATATCGCACCCAATAAAATAATTTGAAGAGAGTAATTTAATTACTCAAACTAAACCACATAACAAAATTAACATAAACATCCAAATAAAATAATTAATCATAAGTTTAATTATATTTTAACCGGTTAAACAGCATAACTAAAAACGGGTTGTTACATTACTACCCCTCTTAGAAAAAAAATTCCGTCCTCGGAATTTCATGACTCAAAACTAAACAGGATTTTGTAATCACACCTTAAACCTAAAATCTTGCTTTATATTCTCGTCGCTTCATTCCTTTCATCTATAACTCTATAACAGGATTGATTCTTATGTCATTCTATTTATCCTCGAGACTTTTTACTACCGCGTTATCCCCACTACCTTCGATATTCCACCTTAGCTTATTACACTTGAAGACACAATCAAATCTTAATCACTTCTTGCCTCAAAATTTGTCTGCTAGCAAAACTCCTTCGACACCTTATCCTCACAACGAACATCAAGTTCAACACTAACTTTACCCCATCATACATCAACCTTCAACTCAAAGTATACAATTGTTGTCTTAGTTTCCTTTGAACATATTCCACCACTCCAAATTATATCACAGTCATTCATTTCAATCTTAAAGAATACGATTACATTCCTCCATGCAACTTCAACCAAAAAGGAATCACTTCAGTTTGAATTATCCAAAATCATAATTCTTAAACTTTTCTAACAACTTAGTTTCACTCAAGAACTCCTCTTTACTATTTCCGTTCAGCTTAAGGAAAACTACCATATTTCTTTTTCCGTTAATCCATCGAACTCACTAAGTCAACATTAACCATAAACCTCGATCACTACTCTAAATTCCTTTAATGATATCTCTGCCTCGATCAAAATTTGATCCTTCGATCTATAGTAATTTGTCATACTTGCTGATATTACTCTTAATCTTACCATTCATAACTACACCTCAACAAGATTCCTACCACTGCATGTCCCATAGTTTTCAATGTCTCTAATTCACCATAAGTCTTAACAAAACCAATTTAGAATTATCGCACTCAAGGGAAATCTGAATTTATCCTACGTATTGCCTGATCAAGTCTTTATCCCAATCCTCAAGGCATAATCAACAATGACAAAGTCAACATAAGTAAGTCCCTTAGTTTAAGAATCTACCTTTCTGTCCAAACACTAACTTAGTGACCAAAATTCAACATAAAAAAAAATAATCACCTTAATCCACATCTTAACTTCAATATCTCAAAATATATGCAACAAAACTATCATCATCATTCAACTATTGATCATCAAACCTTATAACTACAATTCTCTATTCAATTATCACACACTAACACTTTACAAAAGAAATATGAAGGCTTACATCTTATTTGAAATATAAAACATGACTCTAAGCCCTTAACTACATTAACTGCCATATTAAACCAAACAAAATATATTCTATAACAATTAAGATTTTACTAGAAGCTCAAACTCATCATTTTAACAAAATACCATGCCTAGGTAAAACATCCATTCTCAAATCCGAAATCGCCATAATATTACTCATCTAAAGTATCGTCATTCCGCTCTTAGTCCTACTTTAATAATAAGTCCCCACTCACAAATTAAATCCTTAGATATGAACTTGACACGTACTAGCACTTTCCTACATGTCCTTCCCTTAGAATCACCTTCATCATTATTAACAATCTTCTTCAAATATCATATCCTAGTAATATACCTAAATACTGGCACACTATTTTCATATCTACCGTGCTTCTTTATATCAAAATCTTAACCTAACATCCTCTCTTAGTTTGAACTACTACTAATTGTCATGTGTCCACACAACATTTCCAAATAACTTCGATTTAACCATATATATCATTTCTATATACTCAAACTTCTTCATTATGTTTCCAAATCATTTCAAATCCCCCTAAATTTACCTTATAATCTTGTGTCTCAAACCAAGTTCGAGTTAATACTATTTTCATAAATCAAATCTCACTTTTAAGAATAATCCCCTCACAAGCTAAGGTTTACAATTCATCTTAATATACTCCATACACTTAAACCTCCTTTTCTTTAAACAAACTTATCCTCATTAGAAATTAAGTCCATCTTCACCTCAAAGTATTAATTTCATAAACTTGAGTCTACTTCCTTTCTCACCTTTTAAACACTAGATTCGGGACCAGGTATCAAACTTAAACTTCTACAAACACTTAGATTCCCTTATTTTTATCAATATGACCTTCAAAATTCCTAGTTCGTCATAAATCCGAAAAAAAAAAAAAAACATGTATGTAATACCCAATGCAAGTCTTACCTTCAAAATCTCTAAACCCAATAATGATTAATCAATTTGACACAACCTAAATTCTAAAGATGCATTTGAACCTAATCTATATTCCTCCGGGCATCAAACAAAATCTCAACTTGCAAACCCCATTGGAACAATACACTAAGGTTAATCCAATCAACCTTAAACCTGACATTTAAATATATTAACAAATTCACATATATCCAACTATTTAGCCATATAATTAAGTCACATTTCATATCCTTAATCTTTCCACAACACCAATTACTCTTCCAAATATAACTAAACCTTATCTATACCCATCAAAGCTTCAAGTGAAGTCCTAAACTCACGTTTTAAACAAGAACAACATGCCCACTTATAACCATTTTCCTCAAATCCGAATTTAACATCTCCAACCACTATTCCACATGATCCAAACATATAAAGTGCTTAAAACAAATCCGTTTAATAAAAATCTTTCAACAACTAATTGCTCACTACACCTTATCAAAATGAACTAATTCTTCCAATAAACTTATTGTCTAACACTTATTCCAAATCTTAATTTCTAACTTTCAAGGCACAATCAACCATGATACTCTCTTTTATACCGAATCCGACCCAAGTACCTTACCCCAAAAATATCGTATTTATCATAAGTAAGAATATTAATCATTTCGTTTCCCTACTCTACTTAGGAACTTAAAACAACGAAGCTGCGAACTTTCTACCCAATTTCTAAGCATAGTCAATATCCGATGTGGATTCAACTAGACACGGCCAGAAACAACACCCTAACTTTTAGCAGTCCGATCAGAATCAAACTGCTCTGATACCAAATGAGACACCCCGCTGTGCCCCTTTGTGACATTTAGTTTAAAACCTCAGTTATTAGTTCCTTAAGCGCGCGTTTAGCGTTAAAGATTTTCACAAATCATTTTCGAAATGTCCCCTTTAAAAATCGGAGATTTGTATGACGTCGGAAAAACACCTGATAGACAGTTTTATAACTTCAAAACTTAATCCAACCATAAATGGTCTCTGGTCTTACATCAACTGCCAGGAGCGGAAGAATAAATACACAAACTCCAGTCGTGATAAAGACTTAGGAGAGAAATAGATACAATAATACCAAATTGGTTTTCATGCACATAAACAGTTTTCATTAATAACATAAAATATTCGCAAGATTACAATATATAAATACCCCAACTTTATTTATTACATTACCAAAACATCATTGAGGGTATCCTCTCGGTAGGAGCCCTCACAGGCATAGACTTAGACAAAAATACTAAACCACTGAAAACATCTAAAACGTCTCACAAGACGCACTGGCCATATACTACCTGGACCCTAATCACCATGGGTCAAGACTCGAGCTCTGGCATCCGGCTCATAGGGAATCCCGTCCAATCCCTCATCATTAAGTTTGTCTACCAGGTCTTCTAGTACGATTTCATAATAAACAAATACAACATGCAGAAAGATGCAGGGGATAAGAAACAGTTCTACCATCAAAAACGGAAAAGAGTCATAGTAAACTATACAGTAATTATCACAGACACAACATCAGTCAATTCATCCATCTTCCATAAAATTCTTATATTCATCCTACCCTCACTCCTACAACTAAAACTCGATACTGAACATGGCTATGGTTTCCTCATCATAGTTATGGTTATCGGTCAATCGTCCAAGTAACACGTCCCATTCCCGGTGCACATCCTTAGTCATGGTGAGAATGCTCATGCAAAGCAATGACACTATAGCTGCACAATAAACCCGGTGCACACCCCGGACCGTGGGTGCTCATGCAAAGCAATGACACTATAGCTGCACGATTATCCCGGTGCACACCTTCACCATGGTAAGAACGCTCACGCAAAGCGTGACACTACAGCTGCACGATGATCCCGGTGCACACCTCATCCACTCACAGAGGTGCTCATGCAAAGCAATGACACTCGTAGCTGCACAAGTTAAGTTTACCCATTGTCCAAGCGACACGTCCTATTCCCGGTGCACATCCTTAGTCATGATGAGAATGCTCATGCAAAGCAATGACACTATAGCTGCACAATAAACCCGGTGCACACCCCGGATCGTGGGTGCTCATGCAAAGCAATGACACTATAGCTGCATGATCATCCCGGTGCACACTTTCACCATGGTAAGAACGCTCACGCAAAGCGTGACACTACAGCTGCACGATGATCCCGGTGCACACCTCATCCACTCACAGAGGTGCTCATGCAAAGCATGACACTCGTAGCTGCACAGTAAAGTTTACCCTTTGGACGGTCCCACAAGGACTTCGGGTCTTGTATGTGTCCCACATACGGTTATAGAAACAACACAACTTATGAACCTCGCAGACTCCTATGGTCATAACCTAGTGACTTAACTTCTCTTCAAGACCTCAACACATGCTCTATGTAACAACACCTCTTTAACATATTTCATGTAGGTTAGGCACCTCTAAAAATCATCATGATCCTCACGCCCAAAACAACTCATCTCTTAGACCACATATATATATCTTCGCTTAATCCACTAAGCATAAAGTAAATACCACACAGATCATGCATAACATCAAGTCAATCAAAGATATTTCAAAACATCAACATAGCACTAAATCAGTTCAACAAAGGTAATAAAACTCAAATCAACCATCAACATTATAAACATCAACCTAATATCGATCAACCTACAATCCCCGAATCACCATGGATGTTTTATAAAAGTAATTTAAAGCGATTCTGGTCTTGTCGATTATTCGACTTCTAGTAGGGTTTAGGTCGCCCTACATAATTACTACATAATTTACTACTTATCGATTCCGACGATAGGTTGATTCTTTCCCCCACCTTTTAATGCGTTTGGAGGTTTTTCTGAACTTCACAATCATGCAATCAGCTCCAATGAGTTCCCAAAAAGGGAATTCATACTTCTCCAAAGCAAGCAAGAACATGAAAAACATCCCGAGAGAGACGATCCAAGCATTGAAACAACCAGACAAAATACTGAATAAATTTCTCAACAATCAAAATATAAATATAATTCAATAATATATTTAATTTCTCAAAAACTCGTTGATTTAAATCAAAAACAGATTTGGGGTTTTTAGGCTCAAGGTTAAAATTGGGGAAAAATCAATTTAACAAGAGATTGACAAAAATTTATTTAGGGAGACACTTATTCATGCTCCCAATTTAAGAAAACACCAATTAATTTCAGATTTTGAGAATTAAAATCAAAACCTAGGGTTAGGGTTTCAAAATCAATTTGGGGGTTTTGAATCTGAGCAAAGGAAGTGAGAAAACCACTTACCCAAGGAAGAGAAAGAACTTGAAGGTGGAGTTGTGGTGGCGGCGTCACGGCGGCTCCGGCGAGGTGGTAGTGGCGGTGGAGATAGATGCATGGACAGCAGCGGAACGTTCGTGGCGGAGAACAGCGACGCAAGGGACCAGGAGGTGCGCTGAGTCACGTGGCCTTGTTCTCCACGTTGAGCGGCGGTCGAACGGCGCTCTGCGGTGGCGCGGCGTGACCGAGTTGCGCGGTCGAGTGGGTTCGTGACGGTGGCGACGACATGGCGGAGGACGCGATCTGAACAAGCGAACTGGACGTGGTGGTTGTGCGGTTCGGCAAATGATGCAGAGGTGGTGGTCGCGATCTGGTCCAAGGGTGAAGGAAGAAGGAGAACTTTGAAGGTCAAGGTGAAGAGAAAGCAGCAGCAGCAGAGAAAGAAAAGAGAAAGAAGAAGAAAGAAGAAAAAGAAGGAAAGAGAGAAAGGAGAAAAAGAAAGAAAGAGAAAAAGAGAAAAAGAAGGAAAAAGGAACAGAGAAAGAGCACGTGAGGGGAGGGGTTACGGGTAGAAATAGGAGAGATAATTTCTTATTTTCGTACTAGTGGGTAAATAATGAGTGATAAATATTAAGCCTAAAATAAACATGTTTTTAGTTTTTGAATCAAAAAAATAAAGATTGATAAAGATATAATTTCGAAATTCAAATTAGAGTAAAGATTAATAATTGGACTGATCAACTAAGAAAATACTCGGTCCAAAATTTAATCTCCGATTAAGGACAAACCAGTTTATTTTCAACTCTAAAATTAAATTGAATGAAAGTATGAAAATACTTTTCTCTTAATCATAATATTTAAAATATTTTTCTGTACTGGTATTAATAGTGACAATAACGTAACTTATTGTCTAGTAAGCGTGCATTCACTGAAATAAGTCAGTGCTAACGCACCCAATAAAATAATTTGAAGAGAGTAATTTAATTACTCAAACTAAACCACATAACAAAATTAACATAAACATCCAAATAAAATAATTAATCATAAGTTTAATTATATTTTAACTCGCTAAACAAACATAACCAAAAAC
>CM061067.1:7585505-7783041 GCA_030762895.1 Sophora flavescens | reverse complement strand
TTAACCCTTGTCCACTCTCCAAGATGTAACCCTCATTTTCACTAACATGTTCAAGGGCTTCCACTAACGTATCATAGACCTCCTGGGGGGCAGTTATCAGGTCCAGGTTTGTCATGAAGGTACATCACATCCAAAGTGATTCAAAGGCCACTGATGCTGTGGCCGCATCGTTGATCTGAAGTAAAATAGAATCTACAATGGAGTAGGATATTGCATATTAGGATTCATTGTACAACACTAATAGTAGTAATTTAAAATGTCATGTAACAAATAAATGTTAAAGGCTTCAGACCAAGTGCACATGATAATAGATTAAATGCAAACCGAAAAATGTGAAATCACACAAACAAATTATTGAGGGCAGCCACTAGTTACCACTCTTAAAATGCGACTTCATGAGCAGCAAGTCGGAACAAATTAGTAAGATCTGGTTGACCACTAGAAGAAGTAGCTGAAAGCCCTCGCATTGCTGCAATCGTTGATTCAATTTCACTGCTAAACTCTTTCTTCAACTGTAATAATTAAAATATGCACACAAGGAAAAAAAAATCAATTTAATAATATTAAAGAGCCATATCTCAGATAAACCTTTTATTTACTGATCATTGTCTATGCAGAGATCAATGCAAATAAAGGACATCAAACCAGAAGAAAAAAATGTGGTACTCAAAACATGAACAAACAGCACATCCTTCCTAAACATGATCAAGCTTGAAACAATTTGTTTGTTTCTTTTAATATTACAATGAGCAGGAGAGCCTAGGGGCCAAGGTAAGGTTGCTACCTTCACTACCTGGTCATTGAGATGTCATGTTTTCAATTGCATAAAAAACCTTTCAACTCTCAGGTTCAAGGCAATGTGCACTTGGCTCTCCCTAGACGGCACAATACAAGGAGGCAAGAGTACAATGTCATAGAAAAACAATAATCATCTTAGGTTCCAAAAGGCAATTGATGAGTCTACCTCATGAAACATTGAACATCTAGGAATATAGCGGCTAAAGAAGACTGCAATAGCAGCAGCAGCAGCAACAACATTGAATGAGCTATGATTGGCTTTTGGTGATAATCAACCTAGGTCTTTCTCTACATCTAGTTATTAGACTATCCTCCATATGATCTACTCTTATTAATGGGACTTGTACAAGTCTTGTCCACTCAAACCAACCACCTAAGGCCAAAATTTGACCATATTTTCTACAATAGATGTGGTAGTTAGCTCATTTTCTTTTCTTTTCTCTGTTTCATTCACATTCATAATCCTATTTGTCTAGTGCCCCCGTGTAACACAACATCCTCATCTTTGTTACATTGAATTTATTCTCGTTGTTGGATTTTCCCGCCCATTCGCAGGCCTTATAGTTGGATAATCTATCACAAATAACACCCAAGGCATCTACCCTGAGGTTTACATCTCACTATATTTTCCTCCTGCTAATTTGTATAATGGACTCAATAAACTTAAAGCATGTGAGTTGTGATATACTACAAATACAAAAGCAATCATGAAAATATGCATTGACGTCTTCAAAGATAGATAGAGATAGACGTACAAGGAGCAGTAGTAGAAAAAATGGTTAAGAGTTAAGACCTTAGAATCAGTTATGTATGTAGGTATAATAAAATTGAAAAGAGAAGAGGAAATTACGGACCCAAGAGACGGAATTGGAGAGAGTGGCGATGGTCAGGGTTGATGGTTAGCTTGGCATTGACGAAGAGAAGGATTGCTTGCTTGATTGAATCCATTCGCTGTAGTAGCCTTCATCTCCACAAGACACTGTGGATCCACGTCAACACAAATCAGTAGATTCGCATCGGTTTCAGAAGATACCTACTGCTGCTGACTGATTATTGACTTTTTAGTTCACCTTCTCCAACAACCAACCCAACCAATATATATATTGAATCGAATAAAGAACACGTTTTTTCTATTTCAATATTATTCTTTTCTTTCTCAATAGGTTTCGATCCGGTAACCATGATCGCACCGTCATATTCTGGTGTTGCGTCCAACCCCAGCTACTGCCATTCTAGGCTTCCAAGTTCCCGTTGCAAAATTTCACCCTAAGTTCCCACTCTTCAGCTTTTAATCATTTTATGCGCCTGTCTTCGTTGCAAATTTTGTATCTCTCGTTTCTCAATAAAATAATCTAAATAACTACAGATGGAATTGGGATTTTTTTCCGTTTGAATTTCCCAGCTTCAATATGAGCTGAGGTTTTCATATAAGCGTATTCATATGGTTTTTCTATTACCATGCGTTATGAGATTATGCTTCTGATACGAAGTGAAATTGTGGAAAGACTAACACTGTAATGGCAGTAGTAATAGAGTTGGCCATTCAGGTTATCTCTTTTAAATTTATTTATATTATCCTTAGCAGAAAATGTCTTTTTGTGAATATTTATCAGCATCAAGCACTTGTTTTTAAGGGATAGTAACTCATGTTGATCTTGACAGGTCATGTTCTGATATCAGAAATCTTACTTATGTCACTTGCCACTCGAATTTTAACAAGTCTACATCTCAAGCATCCTTGTTTTTGTGTCGACGAATAGAAGAAATGGCATGTCGGGGGGGCCTTTTTGTTGGGATCCCTTGGCCAAGAGAAACCTAGTTGGTCAAGCATCTTATTATGTGGGTGTTAGTGGAAGAATTTTAGACCCTTTCATAGAAATAATTTCGAGAGGATGACGAAAGAAATGAAGTGAAAGAATGTTAAAGTATACATGTCGACAAGGAGATAGATTGACAAGCAACCTTTTTGACGAAATTCAGGGAAAGATTGTCAAATATATAGAAAAAAAATTATCAAGTCTCAAAATCGATAATATAGTCATGATAAGTTGTCAAGCAGTTAATCCCGTCGAAAACAAGCCAGTTGACACGGAGCGGTTCAAGACATTCAGCAATTATTGGAATTATATTGACAAGCAGTTTAGATGTGTAAAGCCTAAGAAAACTACCAAGGACATGTGGCAGTCATTTAGATAGGAAGTTACTACTAGGTAGTTATTTTATTTGCCTATAAATACCAGTTATTACAATGTAAAAAGGAGGTTACTTGACACACATCCTACACATCTCGATCACACAGTGATTGACTGATTACACTCAAGTATTCCCCTCCATCCTTCTCTGTTTCAATATTATGGCAAAATTCGATGCCATTTTCATTTCTTCTCACTACAAGAAAAAAAATGAATTTAGTGAGGGCCAAAGCCGTCAAAAAGCGACTTAAACCGTTGCAAAACACATGTTTTGAGCCCGGATTTGCGGCGAGCCACAAATCCGTCACATAGTGGGTATGCAGAAATGATTCCGCGGTTTTTTTAAAATGGCAAGTCACTAATTAGCGACGGCTTAGCCGTCACAAATTATGAGAAATTAGCGACGGCATGGCCGTCGCAAATTATAGAAATTAGCGACGACCTAACCGTCGCAAATTACCGTCGCAAATCAACATAAATTAGCGACGGAATAGCCGTCGCAAATTGCAACACATTTTTATAAAACTAAATAATTTAATTAACTAATTTTTTATTAATTAATTATTTAAAATATGAATTATTTTTAATTAATTATTTAATATTTAATATAAAATTCAAAATTAATATAAACATTAGTTATTTTTATATTAATTATAATTTAGACTATATTATGATAAATGAATAATAATTTTAAACAATAAATGAAATTCATAAATAAAAGCAAATTGTTTTGACAGAGTGCATACATCATACAAAATAAAATTTAATATTAAAGAAACTAATAACCCAAACTAATAACCATCTCTATAGCCCCGCATTAACAAATCAGAAGGATTGATCATCCTCGTCAGTCGTCGCCGATGACCCTCGGTTGGGACGGTGGTGGGTGGGCGGGGGTGCTATGAAGGTGTTGGTCTGCTGCGACTTTGGGCTGAGGGGTCTTTGGTTCCTAAACGCAAAGATGAGCTCTCTCTGTGCGTTGCCATCATCTCTATCTGCTCCATCATCGTGGTTCATGTGAGTAAGCATTTGCCGATTGATCTCATCCTGAGCTGCCAGTTCAGCCGCATCTTGACCATCTCCTGAGACTCGTGAGAGCGGGCGAGGCCTAATCTTCGGACGATGCTCGACTCTGCTGAGTGAAGATGCTTTGGAGCACCAGCGTCGATAATTCTGGCTAGGTCTCCCATACCGTATATGCGACCCTTGTTCTTACCACCAGCAACCTCGACCCATGCCTGCAACTCCAATTGGGCTTCCACCTCTGGGTCAAGTGTGGTGGAAGGGGAAGATGAGGCTGCCTGAGACCGAACCTGAGATAACTTATCATGATAGTCCTCCTGTCAATAAAATTGATGCACATCATCATACAAAATGACCATAATTATTAAATATAAAATAAAAATAATTTCCAACAAAGAGACATGTAAATCACCTGAGTGCGTCTAGAGCGATCATCAACATACTCACCTGGGTACCCTTCCTAGTATGAGTTCGGGCATGAAGCTCAACCAGCTGACGCTACGGCCAAGCTCCTAGCCCTGCACCAAAAAAAAACTTGTTCATATTTGAAGTTACACATTCTTAATAGCCGGACATGTAAATGAATTAACAACATATGATGTTGGAACTTACAAGGCGTCGAGCATGCTCCCGATCACGATGTCTGCAGTAGGGGCAAAGCTCCCACCCTTTTCCGAGGCCCTATTGAGCTTTGCACAGGCGGATTTTTTCTTAAATTCAGTTGTAGCCCAAGTAAGCACATAGCTCCTCCCAAATGGGTGGGAAACACCATTTTGACGCTGTCCTTTTTCCGATATCTCGTCAACAACTCGGAGGCGTTTGCTCGCTTTTGATGAAAAATTATCTCTACATCAGTCGAATGCTCTACTCTCCAAGCAGCCTTCTCCTGTAAATAAGGAGAATATAATATTTTTTAGGATAATAATAAACTAAAGAAACATTAAAAGTAACTAAAAAATGGAAGTAAATTCAAAAGTACAAAATACCTTAAAAGCCGCAAAGAATCGATCCCGATCCTGATCCTCAAGCTCACTCCAATGTTTCCAGGCCCGATCAAACTGAGATGTAACTAGATACGTGACGGCATCTGCAGATTTTCTCGACGGAAGGAACCTTATCAATAGAACATGAGAACAATCAATACACATACATATAAAATCTGCACTCAACAATAAAATAACAATATATGAGATCTTTCTTACCCTTTACCGGTCGGGGTAACAATAACTCGGCCATCTGACATAACCTCAATCTCCTCATCATCTGATGATATAGGCGATGAATATCCATAAGTCTCCTCGTCGTCACCATTAGACTGATGATCACCGTCCATGGGCAAATCCACCCCTGATGCATCTGGTTGTCTGGAATTGTCTCCATGGGTCTGAGTCGGAATCCTTAGGGTGGGCATCATCGTGATCCCAATGGAGGTGTCCATGAACTGAGTGACTGGAGCAACAGGTCGGTAGGGAGGTGTCAGAACATGTGTAGGCACGGGTGTGGGCGGTGGACATGGTGTAGGAGCAACAGGTGGGGGTGCCGGCGCCATATCATGTGGAGGCATGGGTGTGGGCGGTGGGCGTAGTGTAACAGATGTAGATGGGAGGGACACGAATCCGTCATCGACTGTCCGTGTCACGAAGCGGGGTCGACCACGACGACGTGCCCCTCCAGCAGGTGCCTTACCCTTTCCCTTACCATCAGTCATGTCTATAGTGAAAAATGATGCTAATAATAATTAATTAAAAGTAACCAAAACACAAATTTACAAATAATGGAAATTGATGGTGATAATAATTAACTTAAAGTAAGCAAAAACACAAATTTGTAAATAATGGAAAATGATGCTAATCATAATGAACTTAAAGTTATGACAATGACAATACAATTAAATACAAAATATATCACTAAAATAAATAAAGTAATTGTTATTCAGAATTTGAGCCAGTGTCATATTCATAGCCATCTTCATCTTCTTCATCTTCTGCTGATTCTGCTTCTTCAACATCTTCATCCGGAATGACTTGATTTGATGTCAAGCTGGAGGTATCCACTTCTTCCCCTACAACTTGTGTGTCTTGTAAACATGAGATTGGTTCAACTTCAATTACCTCATTTGCATGTGACATTTCATCCGTTTGATATGGCTCATCCAACTCTGAAACATCTATTTCAATGCGACCCCTTGGTTTTGTCTTGATTGCAACACACCAACCTCGTTTTTCTGTTTGAGTTGCTGGATAAGGAACGTAATATACTTGTCTCACATTATGTGCCATGATAAACGGATCAAACATATTATATCTTCTACTCATTTGGATGTCCACAATATTATATTTTTTATTCAAATTAGTGCCTCTACTAGATGGATCAAACCAATTACAATAAAACAACACTATTCTCTTAGGGTAATCTAAATAACGATATGACAACACATATATGTGTTGTATGACACCATAAAAGTCATCTGCAACTCCTCCTGGCTCACCCTTTACGTAAACACCACTATTTATTGTTGTTTTGTCTTCTGTCCATGATTGAGTATGAAATTTGTAGCCATTCACGAAGTATGTGTGCCATTCTTTGACTTGTGTCAGAGGACCGTCAGCCAAGTTTCGTAAATGTTGATTAATGACAGTAGGTGCCTCATTGTAAACCTATCCACAAAGTTTAACGATATATGTTTTTATCCGCATACATTATAGTGAATAACAGAATGATAAATGGGAAGATACTTACTTGTTGATTAAACCATTTTGGAAAATCTTCATGAGTACGAGCAGATGCATCACGAGAAGACAAGAATGCACTGAACATATATGGATAACATCAATGAAAATTGACATATGCTATCGAAGGAATAAAAATTATAAGCTCATACTTACTCATGGTATGGTTTAACCTCGACGCAATTGATCAATACATGAACATGAGCTGAGTTCCACTCTGCCTCCGTTAAATAATGTGTCAACTCCTTTCCGGAATGAAGACCGGGAAGACAAAAAATTGATAAGGTTCCAGGTAGTCTTGCACTTTCATTTTATGTTTCGTTCCTTCTAGTTGTTGGCGACAAAACCATGTGTTTGAAATAATGAGAGCAGAAATGAATTGTCTCACGGTGTAAGTAAGACGCACATATCGAACCTTCAACCCTAGCCTTATTTTTCACCGATCGTTTTGACTCGCCCATGAATCTATTAAAAAATGACGAGGTTATTATTAATTAACTAATATGCATGAAAGTGGATCAATAACTGTGATACTTAAATTACCTTTCAAATGGATACATCCACCTATATTGAACTGGACCACCAAGTCTGGCTTCATATGCAAGATGAATCGGAAGATGCTCCATTGAATCAAAGAAGCCCGGGGGGAATATTCTCTCCAGCTTGCACAAAATGAGTGGAATGTTTTGTTCCATCCTGGTCAAATCGTCTTCCCTTAAAGTTGTAGAACACAAGTCCTTGAGGAATTGACTTATTTCAGTAAGGGCATTCAAAACATGGGGGGGAAACGAACCGAAGGCGATAGGAAGTAAGCACTCCATAAACACATGACAATCATGGCTTTTCATCCCATGCAACTTGCCTTTTATAACATCATCACATCTTGCCAAGTTAGAAGAATAACCATCAGGCATCCTGAGCCCCTTTATCCATTGGCAAAATAACCTTGCTTCCTGGATAGTCAAGGTATAATTGGCCTTTGGCTTGTACATCTTCCCATTATCCTGATGTCTCAGCTCCAAATCCGGTCTCCTGCAGTACAACTTTAAGTCCATTCTAGCCTTATCGTTGTATTTGGTCTTGCCATGCACGTTCATCACAGTGTTGAAAATGTTGTCAAAGAAATATTTTTCAATGTGCATTACATCAAGATTGTGACTCAATAAATTATCTTTCCAATAAGGAAGATCCCAAAAAATACTCCTCTTTGTCCAATTATGCCACTGCCCGTAACCATATAATTTGGAAACCCTGACTTGATCACTTTTGGCAAGTCCCTGATTCTACTCCAAATTTGTTCTGGTGTTAACCTCGGAGGCGGTCCATCCATTTCAACAACCCCCTTCTTGAAGGCATTCTTATTCCTTCTAAATTGATGATCGTTCGGTAAGAACCTGCGATGGGAATCAACCCAGGACGACTTCCCCCCGTATTTTAAGGTAAATGCCTTTGTATGCTCCATACAATGCGGGCATGCAATCTTCCCATGCATCCCCCAGCCAGACAACATGCCATACGCAGGGAAGTCATTAATTGTCCACATCAACGCTGCCTTCATTGTAAAATTTTGTTTTCGAGAAATATCGTACGTTAAAACACCATTCCACAACCTCTTCAAATCATCAATCAAAGGTTGCAAGTATACATCAATGCCTGCTTTTGGATTAGATGGACCCGGAATCAGGCAAGTCAAGAACATATATGGCTTTGACATACACATTTCGGGAGGAAGATTGTAAGGGGTAACAATAACGGGCCAACATGACTACGGTGATGCCGAGGCTTGGATATATGGGGTAAAGGCATCCGATCATAACCCAAGTCGTACATTACGAGGATCAACGGCAAAATCCGGATGCACCCGATCAAAGTGCTTCCATGCTTCACCATCATAAGGATGACGTGACACTCCTGCGTTCCTCCTATTCTCATGGTGCCATGTCATTTTTCCTGCAGTCTGCATCGATGCAAACATCCTCTGTAATCTAGGAATGATTGACAAGTAGAACATCGACTTTACCGGAACTGGTTTCAGATTACTTGTACTTGCATTGCGCTGATGATACCTTGGTGTGTGACAAAATCTGCACTCAACCAATGCGCCATCATTTTTGTCGAATTCATTATCGTAAAAGATCATGCACCCATTCTGACAACAGTCAATCCTCTTGGACTCCAATCCTAACTTGGACATTAACCTCTTCGCATCATAATAATTGTTGGGTAATCCTCCTTTGAAAGGCGTCCCGGCCAAAACCATTTTGGCAATGAAATCCAAGCCTAACTCGGGTATGCTCCAATTGGACTTGGCAGACAACAGTAGAACACACATCGATAACTTCGAGTCGGGGGACCCTTCCCACAAAAGCTTATTTGCCTCTGTTAGGAGATTATAAAAATTTTGTGCATCTGCATTAGAAGGCTCTTCTGTATTATTGGACTCAAACGACCCGGACATAATAAGAGCGTCACACACCATCTCCTCCATGGAAACAATATGATCTCCATATCCAGCTTCTGCACCATTACTTGAACCACCGGTGCAATTCTGGTCAATGCCAAAATCAAATTGCGGCATTTCTTCTCCATGATTTGTCCAAATCCAGTAATTAGGCCTAAACCCAACTTTATACAGGTCAACCCTCACATCGTCTACATTCTTAATTCGGGTACAGTCACACTTCACACAAGGACATCTAATCAACCCCCCATTGTTATAAGTATCTTGCTGACTTGCCTTGGTAATAAATTCTTCAACACCATCTAAGAAAGATTTATTTAATCCCCCTCTACGCGGATAAACCCTATCATACATCCAAGTATGATTCAAAGGAACAAATTCCATCCTCTGCATTTGCGCCAAAAAAAGATAACTATAATGAAAAACTATTTTGGGCAAACTCGCAGAACTGCTCCATTTCTTTATTTGGTATGACCCTATCCCATTCAAGAAAAACCTTTTTCAACACTAGTATAATAGTTACTCATCACTTCTCATGTCTCATATCTGACGAAATTTCAGCAGCATTTCCCATTAGTCTCCAAGTACATGACTTGACCAGGGCGAGATATCACAATCAAGTATGTACCCAGAGAACAAATGGTAATGCGTCAGACCAAATTTTCATCAGATATATCACATAAGAATTAATGAATAGCTATCATACTAGTAAAGAAAAAGTTTTTTCTCAAACTGTCCCACTTGGACAATTCGAGGTCCAATATCAAGAGCACAATGACTTGCAACAGTACACGTGCTCTAAAATATTGCACCTCAAACGAGTAACTAAGGTTTTTCTCGACGATCAACTCATCTAGAAAATAAATCTTTATTATAAAGACAATTTATAATATCCCTAACATACTTGAAACAAAACATAAACAACATTACAAGAATAAGAATCATTTAATATAATATAGGCAAGAAACTTAAAACTTAAAACACTTAATAGATATAGGCAAAAGTGAACAAAAAGATATAAGGATCATTTAATATAATATTGATAACCATAACCCCATCAAAAAATACACAAAACCAATAAAGAAAATTCATAGTCCATTCAAAGCACAAGAAGAGATTATGATTCAATCTACTCACCAATTCAGTCATTAATATCAAAAGAAAACGAACACACCACCTATAACATGACCACATTCCAACCTAAAAGCATTTAGGTGATTCAACAAATAGATTATAGACATTAATCAAAAGGCATTATATTACCAAAACAATTACAATCTCCACATCAAGGTGCACCAAAAAATGATCAAATCAATATCAAACATTCTCTCAATTAACGAAAAAAAGCACACCTTCTCTTGCTTTGTTTGCTTGGAAGCGACTTTCCCTTGTTGTTGAACCTCACAGTCGCGTTCTTACTCTCTCAGCGAACGTGACTCTCCAGAACTAATTCATAAACAAATATATGCAACAATTATGAGATTAAATATGGAACAAAAATTAATGATGCAAAATTTCAACTTAATTGTAGTATCCATTTACATCATTGCCAAAACATAGCGGACTAACACCCAATCAATTATTGAAAAATCATCATGAAAGTGGGTATTTAAACCCATTGTCTATACATAAGAGATAGACTACATTAAACCACAAGGAAAAAGTAATTAAAATCACTTACCAATTAGAATGAGAGCAACACTAGCTTTCTTTCCTTATCTATGGGTATTGCTAGTCTTAGCAAAGTTCTTCTACTCAAGCTAGTAGGAAAGGACACCAACGCCAAGTGGACCATATTAAAATCAAAGGATTCATGTTATTATAAGTATAACCAACCTTTAATTTTAGTAACACTATTAACTTAACATTTATTTGGACCCAAATTACTTGAAATCAAAGATAGAGATTTCTCTCTTTCCAAGATCAAACATCAATCAACTATTTTAAGTGGCTACAGATTCAAGAAAATAAATTGTTTTTTAAGACTCTAAGTCTTCATATTCCAGCAATGCCAACAAGAGTTTCACAAATATCATAATGCTTAACAGTGTTAGATCAACAACAAAAAGGTCTTTTAAATCTTTCATCAAACAAATTGGATACATATAGGAGACAATATGTACAATATACACACACCCCACACATAAACCACTTAACCATCATTCTTCATCAGTGCTGAACAATTGAAGGTAAAATGTAGCCAGATATAAAGATCAATGATTTTTTTAGAAGAAACAAAACTCTAACTGGAGAACCAAATTTCAAAAATATAAAGAGAACAGGCTCCCTTGTCACTAATAAGTAGTGATTTCGCACAAAGTGAAGAGCACACAAAAGTATCCTTATATAGAAAGGATGAGGAAACCTTAGGATGGATGTGGGTTTCACTTGATCTATGTGAATTAATTTACTGGACCGGAAACTATCATCAATTTCAAGTTCATCAAGATATATACAAAAGCCAACTTTTAAAATCTCAGGACTCGGGATTAAAAGAAACTATAGGAATCACTTTAAAATCTAATATATACAAAAGCTAATTTAAAATCTAAGCATATCTGGTTAACATGGTTGGTCTCCAATTGAAGCCATTTAATTTGAGGCTCTTAGTAGCAAGTTGACTATAGGAATCACTTTAAAATCTAATATATACAAAAGCTAATTTAAAATCTAAGCATATCATGTTTTCATATCACAGCTGAATTCAAATAAAAACGTAGTTCAGGACAAAACCATCCTCAAGGACTGCTGAATTCAAATCACAGCTGCAAAATCATACAGTAGCATAAAAGAAGCTTAATAAGTGATGATCCTAACTATACTCTTCTCATTAAATTTACTGAAACTCACCATGAAAAATAACGATATCAAAATACCATTGGATAAGAACAACCATCCAACACAAAACTGAAGAAGAGAGAAACAAAATAATGGTTTTGCACCTGTTAACATGTTGAAACCAGAAAAATAGATGTTGGTCATGTATCATATACAAGTACAAATTGCTTATTTCCAATAACTTGTATCTTGTAAAAAAAAAAGAAACACTCTTCTAAATATCTAGCCCAAATCAGTTTTTATAAAGCTAACAAAATCCACAATCATTTTGAAATTAAGTCTTCATTCAAGTTCAAACCTCCTTAAAACAAATCCTTCGAAATTTAGATCATATTTCCACAACAAAGAATACAATAAGAGAAATTATAACCCTTATTAGAAGAATTAAAACCGCTGAAGCGAAAAAAAAAGTCCTTCACCCTCACACCTAAGGGAAATTCAATTCAGGTTTTTTATCGAAATAATTGACATGTTATCAAAGTGAACATATTGAACTATTATCCTGTCTGAGATAATTAATGAGTCCATATATGATTTCCATTTGGGATTTACATGTGGTATGCTTAGTGTACAATCAAGCAATCAAATTCAAAGCCAAACTATTTTCGTGAAAAGGAATCAAACTCATCAACCAACATTTAACACATATAGAGACTAGTCATGACAGTGAAAGTATCAACAAACCAGATTTTAACAAATTTATCAATTTTCACATCAAGTTTCACATAATATTCTTATATCTCAGGACATTGAAGTAAGATTTCTAAACTATCTTAAAGAGCATAAAAGTTAGTACAGGCAAAAATAAACTCATCAAGTGTTAGCATCAACAGACCAACCAGAACATGGAGACTACAAATTAATGCCAAAGTGACAATCTCAACATGTGCAAACATAGATAAATGCTCAAACCTTACTATGAGGAGAAGAACCCAAACCAGAAATCAACCCACTGTCGCTGCGTGAGAGGGAGTGCCTATGCATAAAAATGAAAGGGAAAAAGGGAATGCGGTTCAGAGTTCAAAAATGTAAAAATGAAAGTGAATGAGGAACACAGTTTAAAGTTTAAAAAATGAAAGGGAATGAGGAATGCGACCAGAATTACGTACGTCGCGGCAGTGAATGGGCGGTGGAGGAAAGGAGGTGGTGCTGCTAGTCTTCGAGCTGGGTCTGCAGAGGCGACGCGAGCGGTGGTGCTTGGGCGTCACGCGGTGGGAGGAGAAAACCAGAACTAGATGGAGCAGAGAACTCGGGACGGAAAAATGAGAAGATGACAACTGAGGGAGGAAGAAAAATGTTTGAGTTACTTATTGGAAATTAGCGACGGCTACACCATCGCAAATTATGATTCCGTCAAAAATTGAGAATGACCGTCGCAAAAGTAGGGTCTGTCGCAAACCAATATGGACGTTGCAAATGACCTTGGACAAACATTTGCACATTAGCGACGGTCATGCCCGTCGCAAATTGGCGCCAACATTTCGCGTAAAATGGCGGGAACGTTACTGACAGATTTGCGACGGAACTTCCGTCAGTAATCTCTTATTCCATTTAGTCGTCGCAAAACATAAAATTAGCGACGGATTTGAGGCCATTGCAAAAATTCCGTCGCTAATTAACCTTTTTCTTGTAGTGTCTGTTCAATGTCTTCATTTATTCTTACTCATTTCCAGCGTTTCTCTTATGTTCTCCTTTTAAATTCATTTACTTCTTGAAAGGTGTATCATTTGGATCATACTCTACTTAACTTTCTTTTTAAACTTATGTTTCTTCTTTTATTGCACACTTAGTTCAATCAGGAAAATTGTTTTCTACATATAAAACTACTTCCTCCTTTTGAATTTCAAATTAAACAATTTCGTTGTCAAGTTTCATTATTGACAATCATTGGTACATTTTCTTTTCTCTCAAAACTTATACACCTGTCATAGCATCTTGCCAGTATATTACTATATTTGACTAACTTGTCAAATTCACACTTAGCAGACAATTCATACACACATTCTGACGAGATTACCGTATAACTCGTACGTCCCACACTCGTTTGATCTCTAATTATTTGTAACAAAGGGATTTTTGGACACCAACCAAAAAACCAACGTTAACAAATTGGCACGCCCGGTGGGACGAGTTTAGAGTAACTCGTACAATGTCACGAATTTGACATACGAATTTATTGTATGCGTCTACGGAGTGGAAAGGTGGTTCAAACATCATCTATTTCCCAAATCTCTGTAAATATGAGTAGTGCAAGTGATGCAAGCGTAGTAGACACTAGCACTGCTGTGTCAACGGTGGATGCCATTGCACCAGTTGACAATATTCCTGCAACCAGGGCTAACGCTACTAATGCAGGGAATAATAACACTAATAGTTTAGATGCTAGAAGAGGCGTTTCTTACGCTCAAGTTGTCAATAGATTTGACGAAGTTGGCCAAGAAACACTCCCGTCACCAACTTCCCCGGTTTTACAACAAATAAGTCCACCAACTACCGGATTGTCTCCACGAAGTGTTGTGAACTCAAACCCAAGAGGGACTACGCAACCTTTGTCACAACCTTTGTATGGGATGCCTTATAGGTCGACTGCCGTCAATCCAAATACCCCATTTGCATACATCCCATATCCAAATGGAATGACGATGGCTGTCCATGCATCTGAACAGGCAGGACCATCGACTGGGGGGCAAATTCCCAGTCATGCGAATGGGATAACAGGGTCAATGGTAGTAACCCATTCTCGACAAGAGCAACCAGTAGTAAGGCCGCATATATCCCCACTAAGACAACCCCCACAAAATATTGTTGGTCTGTCAGAGGCTACACTGGCCAATGTTCGACAACAAATTGACTCTAGTAACCATGACATGGTGAATACATTTACTCAACAAATGAGTACAATGATTACGCCATTAATGGAAAACACGAATAATGCATGCTTGACATTAGCAAATGAGATACGTAGGTTAAATAGAGCCTTGGGTGTTGTAGCCCCAGATGATAACCAAAATACCAATAGAAATCTCAATAGAAATGTCAATAGGAATAATCAACCACAGGGTGAACAACCACAAGTTATACACCTTGACGGATCTGAACAAGAAGACGAACGGCCACAGCCTCATCGTCGAATTCCTTTGAGACGTGGAAATGTACATATTCTACAACCAGAGGAAGATGAAGATTTTGTCATAACCCAGGGTGCTGTCGGAGCATTTCGTCAAAACATTCTGAATCAAAACATCAATCAAGTCGTCGAGCAAGCATTGAATAGGTTTGGTTTTAACATAGGTTATGCCAATCAACCATTCTTTGCGTCGGCATTTCCTGACTGGGTCCAACAGGAAGAAACTCCTCGAGGATACAAAATACCCAAGTTGTCAAAATTCTCAGGAGAAAGTGGAGAGTCGACAGTCGAGCACATTGCCCGACATACAATCGAGCTGGGAGATTTGGCTTTAGAGGAGGGATTAAAGATGAAGTTCTTTTCGAGTTCATTGACTAAGAATGATTTTTCTTGGTTTTCAACTCTAAGGCCTAATTCCATACATTCCTAGAATCAATTAGAGAGAAGTTTTCATGATCAATTCTTTAGGGGTGACCTAAAGATAGGATTGACAGACTTATTTGGCATTAAGAGGATGAATAGCGAGTCTGTCGATGACTATCTTGCTCGATTCCGTCAAATGAGGAGTCGCTGCTTCACCCCTATCCCTGAGGTAGAAATAGTAAAGATTGCTGCTGGAGGTCTAGATTATCATATTAGGAAGAAGTTGGTCAACCAACATCTAATTGATCTTTCCCAGTTAGGAGAAAAAGTCCGACAAATTGAACAATTGAAAGCCGAAAATGTTTTCAAGCAGAAGAAGTTCCTCAAAAGAGAAAAGGTTAACTTTGTCGGATGTAGTGAATCCAACGAGGAGAGCAACGATTCTGAGGAACATGAGGTAGATTACGTTGAATTAAAAAATGGTCCACCTTATATATGCCAAGCTTTGAAGCCCGCGAGGGCGAAAGAAAGGATTCCTTTCATTAATAATAAAGTGTATACATTTGATGTGACCAAAGCCGATCAAATATTTGACATATTACTCAAAGATAAGCAGTTAAAATTGTCAAATGACCATAGGCTTTTGAAGGTCCATGAGATTAAGGATCGGAAGTACTGTAAATATCACAACACTTCTGGTCGTGTAACTAATGATTGTATGCATTTCAGTGACATTATTCAGAAAGGTTTGGCAAAAGGAAGACTAAAACTTTCAGACAAGAAACCAGACATGAAGGTTGATACAGAACCCTTTGGTCCTGAAGTTAACAAGACAGACCGCCGAGTCCCCATGGGAATACGCATGGTCAACATCAGGACTGGGTAAAATATCCAGATGGATCTGTCGGATTCATTTGATATTTATCCAAAGCCGGGAGAACCTCTTGTCTATTTCATGACACGCAAGAAATCTAGTGGCATACTTAAAATTTGCCCAAGATGTGAAGCATTTTATGACGAAGTGGCTTCCGAGGAGACCAGGGCGCAGAAACCATCATCGTATCACCCACATGACAGTACTGAGTCTCGTAATGGTGGTAACCAAGGCAGATTTTCACACTCGAGCAGCCATGCTGGATCTAACAGTGTATACAGAAGTGTTGTACCTGTTGTTAACAAGCAGGCAAATAGCCATCAACAACACATGCATCAGATAAGACCCATACAAAACCACACCGGAGGTTGTCTTAAAGAGCCAATCAGAGGATCAGTGGGAAACAACAGCTTTGTCGGTGGCAGATTCAATTCCGTCAAGACTAGGAAACCCCCGTCCAATGTAATGGTGGATCAATGGGTAAAGAATTCTGCCACGGCTCGTTATCCAGAGTTACAAAAGCAGACATGGGTTAGGAAAAACAAGTTCAGTGACCACAATCCACCCTTTTGGAATGAGAATTACCGAAAGGGCCAGCTAGCTCAGAATGCTTAGATGACAGGACCTGGCTTGTCAGGACCGTCAACTCAATTGGCCATCTCTAAGCTAAAAGAGGAGGCTACAGAGGCTCTGACAGGCTCAAAAGAAGAAGCTTGCCAGGCAAGGAGGTGTCACCATAAAAGAGATTCCTTCGCGTAATACTGGTTGTTTGGTTGCAACAGCTGACAATGTAAATGACAAGAATGGAGATGTCAAAATGAAGAGGGTGATAAAGGCTCACCCAATGGAGGTTGACATGAAGATGCTTGCTACTCAAAACAAGCCAAAGAAACCTCAAATCTGTGCAGAGAAAAAGAAGGCCTTAGAAATGTCATCACCACCAACAAAATCCACAGGCAAATCGCCGGTTGGATTGGTAGACATGGAAAAGGTAGCAGGGCTTGAGAAAAAGTTCGAGGCGAGAATGCAAGATCATCAGTTGGCAACATTCAAACCTGAATGTGAGTTGACCAAGGAAGAATTGTCCTTTGATGCTGTCATTGAGGCATAAAACGATCCGAATGATGATATTAACATCATCATAGGCATGGACATGGATAGCCAAAATGAAGATGTAGCCGACATCATCAAGGCACTGGATAACTATGGTGCAGGGATAGCCCGGCCTTTGTAAGAAAGGTCGGGATCAGACGATGACGATGATTTGAGAAGCAATCATGGAAGAACTGTAGGAGGTGCATTCTTAGACGAGGATCCAGAGAATGAAATCATCCTGGAACCAGGCATGATGATGAATATAGGATTGATTTCCGTCATCCCGGCGGAGTATGAAGGATATATTGAAGTGGATTTTTCCGACGATGAGGATATGGTAGACAATGACAGAAATCCAGGTGATTTTTGGATGTATGTCTAAGAGAATTTAGTCACCGTGTTCGACAATGTAGCCCAGCTAGAAAAGCCCACTGACGAACAAAGAAATCATTTAAGGCCATTGCATGTAAAGGCCATAATTGATGGGAGACCCACTAATAGAGTTCTGATTGATGGAGGAGTTGTTGTCAATTTAATGCCTAGGGCAATGTTTAAGAAGCTAGGAAAACATCAGTCGGACTTAATTCCGACAGACATGGTCGTTATTGATTTCAGTGACAGAAAATCTCTATCCAATGGTGTCGTACTCCTCAATATCCAGGTTGGCACTGTCGAGAAAATGACATTGTTCGTGATAATTCTAGCCAAATCAAGCTACAACTTATTGCTTGGCAGTGTTGGATTCATGCTGTGGGAGCAATTCCTTCAACAGTGCACCAGAAAATAATCTTGTGGAATGAGCAGGATCAAGTGGAAATCGTAGAAGCAGACGATAGCGCGTGTTACACCCAGCAGTCACATGTGGATTTCAAAGTATATTCGCCAAATGTTAGACCTGTGACTGCCAAAGAAGGGGTCAATGACAAAGATGCGTTAGAAGCAAGCCTTCTCAGTCAGTTTGGCGTAAAGATAAAGGAAGAGGCCGACAAATCTCGGCCCAGTTCCGATAATGAGCCTTGAATCACAGCTGAGAAGATTGTCGGCCTATATGGCCGACAGAGAAGTACACACTTCAGAGGGTGTGTTGGTAGATTGTATCATTTACGACGGCCCTTTGGGTTTTGAGAAAGGAGCCGAAGTTATGCAAAACGTTGAAGTAGAATATCCTCTGGAAGAAATAAATTTAGGAACGGAAGAAAATAAAAGGCCCATTTTTGTTAGTGCTTTTCTGCCAGAGGATTATAAACAAAAACTTGTCAGATTAATTGCAGAGTATAAAGATTGTTTTGCATGGGACTACAATCAAAATGCCTGGTTTAAGCAGAGATCTTGTTGAACACCGGCTGCCACTTAGGGAGAATTGCAAGCCTGTCAAGCAGGCAAGTAGAAGGTTTGCTCCAGAGGTAGTGCATAAAATCAAAGATGAAGTGCAAAGACTGCTTAAAGCAAAGTTCATTCGAACAACCAGGTATGTCGATTGGCTTGCTAATGTAGTTCATATCATTAAAAAGAATGGCAAAATGAGGGTATGCATAGACTTTAGAAATTTAAATATGGCTACCCCCAAGGATGAGTATCCGATGCCAATAGCCAACATGCTTGTCGACTCAGCATCAAGAAATGAAATTTTGAGTTGTATGGATGGCCATGCAGGTTATAATCAAATCTTTATAGCCGAAGAATATGTGTCAAATATTGCCTTCAAGTGTCCAGGAGCAATCACGACATATGAATGGGTTGTCATGCCTTTCGGTTTAAAGAATGCAGGAGCCACCTATCAACGAGCAATGAACACGATTTTCCATGATGTAATTGGAAAGTTCATAGAAGTACATATTGATGACGTGGTTGTCAAGTCCAAAACCAAAGATGACCACTTGGAGCACCTGAAGCAAGGGTTTGAAAGGATGAGAAGACACAACCTCAAAATGAACCCATAAAAGTGTAGCTTCGGAGGTTCAGCCGCCAAATTCTTAGGCTTCCTAGTTCACAAAAAAGGAATTGAGGTGGACAAAAATTAAGCCAAAGCGGTCATGTAAGCCTCAGCACCGACAGATAAAAAGGAACTACAATCCTTCTTAGGAAAGGTTAACTTTCTACGAAGGTTTATATCAAATCTGTCGGGAAGAACAAGAGTATTTGCACCACTGTTCAAGTTGAAAGCAGAGCAAAGCTTCGTATGGGAGCCTTGTCACCAAAAGGTTTTTGACCAAATCAAGCAATACCTAGTCAATCCACCGGTCGTGATGCCCGCAGCACCTTGTCGGTCGTTGAAGTTGTACATATCAGCATCTGAGGACACTATAGGATGTCTATTGGCTCAGGATGATGATGACAATGTTGAAAGGGCCGTATATTATCTAAGCATAGTCCTCAATGATGCTGAAAGAAGATATAGTGCAATAGAGAAGTTATGTCTAGCATTGTATTTTTCTTGTACAAAACTTAAATATTATATCATGACATGTCATGTATTCGTTATTTCCAAAACTGATGTTATAAAGTATATGTTGTCAAAACCAGTCCTTAATGGATGTATCGGTAAATGGACCATTGCTTTGTCAGAATATTCTTTACAGTACGTACCATCTAAAGCTGTCAAAGGACAGGCAGTAGCTGACTTCTTGGTAGAACATCCAGGGTTGGATGTGCCAGAAATAAATGTTGTCAGTTTACAACCCTGGAAACTTTATTTTGATGGATCAAGGCATCAAGGAGGTAGTGGGGTAGGAATCTTAATTGTAACTCCACAAGGAACTCCTACTAAGTTCATGTTTGAACTTAAGTATCCATGTTCCAACAATGAAGCTGAGTATGAAGCTTTGATTGTCGGACTAGAGATACTAATAGAAATGAAAGCACTAAATCTGCAGATCTTTGGGGATTCTCAGCTGGTTATCAAACAGCTTACTTAAGAATACAAGTGCGTCAATTACAACTTGACAAAATATTGTATCATAGCTAGTAAGTTGATGAAAAAATTTGATGACGTAGTTGTCAAATATATTCCCAGAGACTTAAATCAAGAGGCTAATGAGTTGGCTCAAATAGCCTTAGGTTACAAGATATCTCAAAAGACTTGATGGGACTAATGGAAATCAGGGAATTATTGTATCCATTGGAAAAAAGAGATATTTTGGTTAATGATGTAATTCTACCTAATGACTGGAGGTTGTTAATAATTGAATATTTGGAAAATCCAAGTCAGAATAAATATAGGAAAATGAAATACAAAGCATGGAAATACACAATGCAAGGAGGACTGTTATATAGGAGGTATGTTGACGGGATTCTACACAAGTGCCTAAATGAGCAATATGCTTATTTGGCTCTATCAGAAGTCCATGAGGGCATATGTGGAGCCCATCAGGCAGAAGACAAAATGAAATGGGTTCTTCGACGAAGTTTGTATTATTGGCCTACTATGATTAAAGATTGCATTTTGTTTGCCAAGTCTTGTGAGCAGTGTCAGACACATGGCCATATACAAAATGTACCGGCCAGCGAATTGCACTCTATTGTCAAACCCTGGCCATTCAGAGGTTGGGCTTTGGATTTGATTGGTCAAATACATCCTACTTCATCGAAAGGACATCAATTCATTCTAGTTGGAGTAGACTATTTTACCAAATGGGTAGAAGCAGTTTGCCTTAAAGAAGTTACCTAACAAGACGTAATCGATTTTATTGAAAATCATATAGTTTGTCGGTTTGGAATTCCACAAACGTTGACAACTGATCAAGGGTCAGTTTTTACTGGGAAGAAAGTTATAGAATATGCCAACTCTAGACAGATAAAGATGCTTACATCTACTCCCTACTATGCACAAGCCAATGGCCAAGTTGAGGCCATAAATAAGATCATTATTGGTCTTAATAAAAGGCATGTGGGTCGACAACCTAAGAATTGGCATAATAATCTTGATCAAATACTGTGGGCATATAGAAATTCACCCAGACAGTCGACAGGAACTTCACCATATCGGCTAACTTACGGACACGATCTTGTGTTACCCGTCGAAATCAATCTTCAGTCTACTCGCATTCAGAGGCAAAATGACTTGCCTATCAACCAATATTGGGATGCAATGCTAGACGAGTTGGATGAATTAAGTGATGAAAGATTGATCGCATTAGAAAATTTGATTCGGCAGAAGGAAAGAATTGAAAAGTTCTATAATAGTGAGTTAAGTTCAAATCATTTAAGGTAGATGATCTGGTGTGGAAAGTCATATTGCCCATGGATAAAACTTGTCGAGAATATGGCAAATGGTCACCTAAGTGGGAATGACCATTTAGAATTGATAAAGAGTTTTCTGGAAATGCTTATGCACTTGTCAATGTTGATACTGGTTTGAAAATTAAGTCAATTAATGGCAAGTATTTGAAGGAATATAAACCGACAATGTTGGAAGTAAAAATTGACACCAAGTGAAAAGAAAAGAGAATATTCACTAAATTAGCGATACAATAAAATATTGTCAAAAGCACAGGTTGTCAGTCCAAGCCATATAGAGATTGGCAATATGACAATATGCTATCAGAAATCAAATTGTCAATCAAAGTTAATCTACTCCTAGAGTATAAGGCTATGCGTCAGCAGCATTTTATCTTCCTCCCTTCGACAATGCAGAGGTATAACCTAATTTGTTGAGGCTTCATTCCCCATTTGATGAGGTTTCAGCTACTCCATGTGTCGAGGATGCGAAAAGAAGGAGACGAGCAGAAGCAGATCTCACCATCATTTAACCCAGAAGGTTGTAGTTGATATGGTGCAATAAAGATGACACCAAAGGAAAACCACTACCTTCCAGGATGAAGATGATGGAACTAGAGCAAGATGCACTCGTTCCGTAATGAGATTGGCTTCTCCCCAGATGTGCAGCAAGGTCGGCTCTAGATGTTACGTTGGTTGCTGACCTTCACTGCATTTTTTTTACGTTGGTTATTGACCTTCACTAAGGGTATGACCACTAAAACAGAAACTTTGGTCTGAAATCTTAAGGTGGTAAGGTCAGACTCCCATGGGGGAAGAAAGAAGAATAAATTAAAGCCTTTTTTAGGAGAAAGCATATTATGTGAAATACCCACCTATGAAATCGTTGATTTGCAAATCTCATTATTTATAGTTGGTCCAGAGAGACAACGAATTTAATGCGAGTTGGCTTACCAAAGTTTCGAAATTTATTATGGCATTTATGACGACTGGGTAAGCATGAGTTACGAAGATGATTGGGAACATGCAATCAAGTCCAACAGTGGGTAAACGTACGGATAAGAAAATAGAACATTTTTTATTAATCAACGATTGTCAGAAGTTACAAAATTAGAGTTTGACAAAGAAAAGAATTATAACTATCAATTTTGGCCTAAGTTGAAATCAAAAGATAATTGATCCCATGCAAAGGAAAGGTCAGTCTTGTCAGCAGCAGCAGCTTCATATTCAGGCTGTAATGCGCGGAGTTTGCCAACTACATTTTTAGCTTTCCGGTCAAGTTGGATAGATTCGTCGTCAATAGCCTTGACTTTGTCTCTACTCTTTTCCAAAGCTTTGTCAAACTTGGTACATTTCCGATCTGTCAATTCAATCTCTGCCAACAGTTTCTTCCGATACTCCAGGAGACTCTCTTTAGTATGAATCCCAGTGGAAATAAGGTCAAGTTCCTTTTGCTTAGAAGTTTCCATATCTCGGAAGCGAGCTAAAAGATCATCTTTAGTCTTTTCTTCCTCTTCATAAGAAGGAATGACGGAAGTCATCCTTTCTAACTTTCCAGAGAGCCGCTCCCAGAATTTATGGATGGAGAGAAAATGTGTGCGGCTCGACATGGGGAGATTGGAATGAAGAGGGGTGATCTCCTTGATGAGTAGTGGCAGTTCTTGTTGGACACTGGCATTAGATAAAGGTGCATTAAAAGAATTGCCAAGAAGAGCCTGGAGATCATGCATAAGGTTGACGACTCGAGAATCACTGGAGTCATGTTGAGTTGATGAAGAATTGGCAGAAAGTGTTGACTCTTTTCGGCTCACTTCCGACAGCATGTTAATCCAAGTGTTGAAGTGAAGGGCCGGTTTAGGATTAGGAGACTTCATGATTGGAGGTCTGACGACAGGTGGAGAAGGAATAATAGGATTTGTTTCCGCCAACAGGGCTTCTATGTTAATATCCTCATCCGGAATTTCAATCATGACGACAGTCTCGACTGGTGTGTCGGCAATGGAAGTTGGAATGATTGAAGTGAGATGATGAGGGCTGGGGGGAATTTCTGGATGGGATTCGAGATGCTGAAGATCACCTATCATACCTCTAATGTCGGCAATAGTGCTTCCTAAATTTCTGTCAACCGGTACCTCTGAATCAGAACGATTCGCTGGTTCGACAGTTTTGTTGGCAATTTCTTGAATAGTCATTGAATCTTCAATCTGAAAAGATTTTTCCTGACATGAAGGAGAATGAGATATATATAATGATAAAAATAATATGAAGAAAGATGGCAAAATCAGTGGAAATACCATGTTAGAGTCTGAAGACATCAAGTTAACATCTGCACTTGCCTTTTCAGTTACCGGAATGGTCTCGATGATTTTCTCTTTCTGTCAAAATAAGAATAAGAGGTTGTGAACAAAAGGGTATAACTTGATAGATCAACTTAAAATTTTTTACCTTGGATTTGTTGGAGGGAGAAGTATTGGAGAAACTAACAACGATGTCTTGGACCTTAGAAGCAGTGGAGGCTTTGGCGGCATCAGAGTCTGCCGAGATCGAAACGCTCTTGGTAGGCTTTGATTTTTTGGAAGGGAGGTCCGAAGCAGCGGCTTTCTCTTTTCTTTTCTTAGACCTTTTAATTGTCTGAGGATTAGAAACAGAAGCTTTTGTCGGTCGTGAGCTTTTCTTGACTGTTTTAGCCGCCAAAGGAATTACGTCTTCATCTTCATCATCATCTTCCAGCGCTTTTTCAGTCAGTACATCGGTTTTAGACTTACCAGGAAGAGGTTTGTCGAGAGGAATAGCTGTCAATAACAACATAAATAAGTTGATTGTCAGCAAAAGTAAAAGAATAACGATTATAGGACGATTAGATACCTGAATTACAAGTTAGAATTTGCGAATGGAATCCAAAGTCGTCACCAGGTTGGAGAAATCGACGAGTGAAGGTAACTGGATTTTGTTTTTCAAAAGGGTCAACCTAAACACTCACGCTTTCTAAGAAGAAAAAGTTACCTCCTTTCGTCGGCTTTCCTGGGTGTGAATCAGCTAAACCAAAAGAGGCACAAGGAATAGACACAGGTTTAGGAAAATGAGCCTTTAAACCGTCGAAATATTCCATGGTCATATTTGGAATACTCCAGTAATTGGCAAGCCTTTCAGATTCCTTATTATTATGCTTCCTTTTGGCTTCAGCTAAAACACTATTAACATGACGAACCATATCAAATGGTCTTAGGGGATTCCACTTGATTTTGTAAAAATTTTCAAAGGCTTGAATTTCTTTCTGAAGTTCACCTCGAGTTTTTAATGCTGGATCCTATTCCTGCATAGAAGAATCATCACCATTACCCACAGTGTCTTCAATACAACTCAAGCAGGTCTTTAAACTGAGGTGGTGGTTGGAATAGTACTCATCCCACCAGTTAAGAAAGCTTTGAGTTACTCCATGGAAGACAGAATGGGACAGGCTGTAAAAAGGCCATACGAGCTTTATCCTCATCACTGATGGCCACAACATCTTCATATGTTAGAGCTTTGGCACCAATAAAGTGTTCATCAGGGTTTGACGAGTAAGGAGCAGGAATGGATTAGCAGAAACCGAGCTGACAAGCAGTGATATTGGGCAGATGAAGATAGATTCTATGGGTTTTGAAACCAGGACCATCTACAAAAATGACCTTTTGGCAAAGAAATTTGGTCAAGATTGACTTGTTGGATTTAGATATAGTGGTACTTAATTTAGTAAACCACTCCGGACCGTACTTTCGGTCAATAAAAGGAGTGAAATTGATCTTTGAGGAGGTGGACGAAAGAGAGTGAAAGATTTTGAAATAGAACTTGAAGTTGGCAGTTTCATCTCTTGACAAAGATTCAGCAGACACATAACAGAGATAAGAGCCATAAGTATCGATTGACAAGTCTGAAGGAGCTTTGTATGAAAATTGACGCTCTAAGACAGCATTCAATCACAACTGGAGAAGCCAAAGAGGCCCTCCTATGTTGGTTTTCTTTTGTCTGGATATGACAGTATCAACTAATATGCTCATACTGTCATAAAGATTGGCCAAAACGCATTGGCCCAATGCCAGCCTCTTGCCAGTTGACAAAAGATTAGCAAGAGGAACATATAAAGCAATCAAAGTAGCGGACTTGCTACAGAAGACATAAGCACATAGCCAAAGAAACAGAAAGGCTACGTGTTCAGTATCCGTCACGGGTTCTTGATCTCCACCTCTAAAATATGTTATATATTTAGAGAAAGAGCATTTTAGAACATAGACATCAATTTGATTCTCGACTTCGACATCAGAATGCATGGTAGGGCCATCTGGACGAAGGCCTGTAATAGCCGACATATCAAATAAAGTCGGACCCATCATTCCATAAGGAAAATGAAAATTATTTGTGGTTCTGTTCCAAAAAAAAAAAAACTGACGCACCTATTAAAGAAATTAAAAAATTCCAGCTTCTTCCCACACATTGCGTTTTTTAGCCTGAACTCGATCAAGCCAACTAATGTAAGCATCAAACCGAGTAGCAGGAGGCATTCTAAAAATTATATTGCTCTTTTTAAAGACATGAACGGGGATTGGAGTTAATGAAGATAAGATAGCCTCATTTGAGTCAGCAGAAGGAAAAGAACCATGTAAATCCTCAGAATTTTCATTTTGGGCTACAAGAGGACCCAGGAATGCAGCAGGAGGACTCAAAGCAACAGAAGAATCATGAACAAGGTAAATTACCTTAGATTCCTGCCATAATTCCGATTCTTCCAAAATTGGGTCTTGAACTACTGCCCTAAGAGGAGCAACCGTGGCTCGAGATGCTGAGGTTGACATCTTTGAAGATGTTGCCATGGAGATTAAACGAAGTAAGGGAGAGGAAAGGTTTTTCCTTTAAAGAAGAAAGGTTTTTCGCGAGGGAAGAAAAGGGTAAGAAGAAGAAAGTCGCAACAGTGATGTGATTGCTATTTAAAGAAGAGTGAAGGTCTCGGGTTCGAATTCCAAGAAACCTACAACGTTATGATTATCCCTATTAAGTAGGGGTGAAATTAAAATGAAATTTAGTTAACGGATGAAAATCCAAAATGGAGAGAGTTCGTTGGCAATTTAAAATTCAAATTTTGCTATTTTTTCGAACAAAGTCGTCGAAAAGCAAAACTTGGGGGGCATCTGTTAGTGGAAGAATTTCAGACTCGTGACAGAAATAATTCCGACAGGATGACGAAGGAACTGAAGTGAAGAAAGTTAAAGTATACATGTCGACAAGGAGATAGATTGACAAGCAACCTTTTTGACGAAATTCAGGGGAAGATTGTCAATGATATAGAAAAAGAAAAAATGACCAAGTCTCAAAATCGACAATATAGTCAAGATAAGTTGTCAAGTAGTTAATCCCGTCAAAAACAAGCCAGTTGACACGGAGCGGTTCAAGACATTCAGCAGTTTTTGAAATTATATTGACAAGCAGTTTAGATGTAAAGCCTAAGAAAACTACCAAGGACATGTGGCAGTCATTTAGATAGGAAGTTACTACTAGGTAATTATTTTATTTGCCTATAAATACCAGTTATTACAATGTAAAAGGGGAGGTTACTTGAAACACATCCTACACATCTAGATTACACAGCAGATTGACGGATTACACTCAAGTATTCCCTTCATCCTTCCTGTTTCAATATTATGGCAAAATTCGATGCCATTTTCATTTCTTCTGTTCAATGTCTTCATTTATTCTTACTCATTTCCAGCATTTCTCTTATGTTCTCCTTTTAAATTCATTTACTTCTTGAAAGGTGTATCATTTGGATCATACTCTACTTAACTTTATTTTTAAACTTATGTTTCTTCTTTTATTGCACACTTAGTTCAATTAGGAAAATTGTTTTCTACAGATAAAACTACTTCCTCCTTTTGAATTTCAAATTTAAAAATTCCTTGTCAACTTTCATTATTGACAATCATCGTTACATTTTCTTTTCTCTCAAAACCTATACACTTTTCATAGCATCTTGCTAGTATATTACTATATTTGACTAACTTGTAAAATTCACACTTGACAGACAATTCATACACACATTCTGACGAGATTACCGTATAACTTGTACGTCCCACACTCGTTTGATCTCTAATTATTTGTAACAAAGTAATTTTTGGAACAAAAAAAGCAACGTTAATGGTGGGTACAACCATATTGGATGGGGTTCATTTAGATTCTCCTTCCCATGTTGCAGAAGAAAAAGTTGGGGTGCTGCTCCTCAATCTAGGAGGACCAGAGACACTGAATGATGTTCAACCTTTTCTTTTCAATCTTTTCGCTGATCCTGTATGTGTTAATGCTGGTTTTTGGTTGGTGTCCAAAATCCTTTGGTTACAAATAATAATTAGAGATCAGACGAGTGTGGGACGAACGAGTTATGCGGTAATCTCATCAGGATATGTGTGTTTGTCTGCCAAGTATGAATTTGACATCTTAATCAAATCCAGTAAATACTGGCAAAGACTTGGTGTTGTGATGGAAGTGTAAATGTGTTTCTGATTTGAAAATAAAACATCAATTTCTTAAACAAAAGATGCTTTGTAGTTGCATAACTTTCTGAAAAGCAATAATTTAAAGACAGGAATAAAAGTAATTTAAAAGGGCAATTTGTAAAAAAAGTGATTAGATGATTACTGAATACAATAAAATAACAGAACTTAAATAAAGAGCACGAAAGTAATACTGAAAGTAAAGAACATGATAGGAATACTGAAAGTAAAGAAAGATATATAAAGAAATTAAAAATCAGTATTAAAGAGCGAATAAAGTACTAGATAATAATGTTGAATTGAATTGAAAATAAAAAGGATGGAGGAAATACTTGAGTATAATCCTTCAATCTGCTGTGTGATTGAGATATGTAGGATATTGTATCAAGTAACCTCCTCCATTACATCGTGATTAACAATATTTATAAGCAAATAAAATAACTACCTAAAGATAACTTCCTATCCTTAAGATTGCCATCTGTATGGCAGTTTTGCTATGTTCAAATTCAAACTATTTGACAAGCAAACTTCTTTAACTGCTCATTTCTTTGAACCGCTTTATGCCAACTTGCTTGTTGTCCACGGTTTGGTTGTTTGACGGCTTATCTTGCCGATACTTTGTCAGCCTTGAAGACTTAGCCATTTCCACACTTTTGTACGTTGACAATTCTTGTTATCACTTTGTCAAAAGCTGGGTTGTTAATTTACCTTTTTCTGTCATTACTTCGATTTCTCTGCCAGTCAGCTAAATATATCCGTCAGAAATTTTACTCTTGACGAATGTGTCCCTCGTTTTGCTTTCTTGACGGCCTTGTTTGTCTGACATACCAACTCTTGTCAATTTTCCAAACTGTCAATTCTGCTGAATTCAACTCTCCTTTATGGTGGTTATCTGACAATTCTTCCTTCAATTCTTCTGTCATCCTGTCGGAATTATTTCTGTCAAGAATTTGAAATTCTTCTATTAACAGATGCCCCCCAAATTTTGCTTTTCGACGGCTTTGCCCGAAAGAATAGCAAAATTTGAATTTCGAATTGCTAACAAATCATCTTAATTTTGGGTTCTTATCCATTAATTAAACCTTGCTTTAATTTCATCCCTACTTAATAGGGATAATCATAACGCCGCAGGTTTCTTGGAACTCGAACAAAAACCTTTCATTCTTTAAATTGTTATCACATCAGTATTGACTTTCTTCTCTTTATCTTTCCTTCTTCCCTAGCAAAACCTTTTCTAGAGAAAAAATCTTTTCTTATTCCCTTGCGAAAACCCTTTCTAATGGAAAAAATCCTTTCTTCTTCCTCACTTCATTCAGTCTCTATGGCCACATCTTCCAGGATGCCGACCTCAGTACCTCACGCTACAGTCGTTCCTCCTAGGGCAGTGGTTCAAGACCCACTTTTGGAGGAATCTGAGTTATGGCAAGAATCCAAGGTAATTTACCCTATTCTTGATTCTTCTGTTGCCTTAAGTCCTCCTACTGCATTCTTGGGTCCTTTCGTAACCAAAAATGAAATTTCTGAGGGTTTACGCGGTTCCTTTCCTTCTGCTAATTCAAATGAAGCTATTTTATCCTCTTTCACTCCTATCCCTATCCATATCTTTAAAAAGAGCAATAGTATTTTCAGAATGCCCCCTGCCATTCGGTTCGATGCTTACATTAGTTGGCTTGACCGAGTTCAGGCTGAAAAACGCAATGTGTGGGCTATTACTGGCCTTCGTCCAGATGGCCCCACCATGCATTCTGATGTAGAAATAGAAAATCAAATTGATGTCTATGTGCCAAAGTGTTCTTTCTCTAAGTACATAGCAGATTTTAGAGGAGGATCTCATGATCCTGTGATGAATACTGAGCACGTAGCCTTTTTGTTTCTTTAGCTATGTGCTTATGTCTTTTGTAGCAAATCTGCTTCTTTGATTGCTTCGTATGTTCCTCTAGCCAATCTTTTGTCAACTGGTAAAAGAGTAACATTGGGACAATGTGTTTTAGCTAATCTTTATGACAGTATGAGCATGCTAGTTGATACTGTCAAGTCTAAACAAAACAAAACCAATATAGGAAGGCCTCTTTGGCTTCTCCAACTATGGTTAAATGCTGTCTTGGAGCGTCAATTTTCATACAAAGCTCCTGCAGATTTGTCAATTGACACTTATGGCTCCTATCTCTGTTATGTGTCTGCCGAGTCTTTGTCAAGAGATGAAACTGCGAACTTCAAGTTTTACTTCAAAATCTTTCATTCGCTTTCATCTACATCTTCAAAGATCAACTTCTCTCCTTTTACTGACCGGAAATATGGTCCAGAATGGTTTACAAAACTAAGCACTACTATTTCTAAATCCAATAAATCCATTTGGATCAAATTTCTTTGCCAGAAAATTCTTTTTGTTGATGGTCCTAGCTTCAAAACCCATAGGATCTATCTCCATTTACCCAATACCATTGCTTGTCAGCTCGGCTTTTGCCAAGCTATCCCTGCTCCTTATTCGTCAAAGCCTGACGAGAATTTTATTGGCGCCAAAGCCCCAACATATGAGCATATTGTCGCCATCAGTGATGAGGACAAAGTTCGTGGGACTTTCTTACAACCTATTTCATTTTCTGCCTTCCACGGAGTTACTCAAAGCTTTCTTGACTGGTGAGATGAATACTACTCCAATCATCGTCTAAGTTTAGAGACTTGCTTGAGTTGTATTGAAGACACCGTGGGTAACAGTGATGATTCTCCCCTGCAGGAACAGGATCCGGCAACCAAAACTCGAGGTGAACTTCAAAAAGAAATTCAAGCCTTTGAAAAATTTTATAAAATCAAGTGGAATCCCTTGAGACCATTTGATATGGTTCGTCATGTCAATAGTGTTTTAGCTGAAGCCAAAAGGAAGCACGATAATAAGGAATCTGAAAGGCTTGCCATGTATAGGAGTATTCCCAATATGACCAGGGAATACTTTGACAGTTTAAAGGCCCCTTTTCCTAAGCCAGTGCCTATTCCTTGTGCCCCTCTTGGTTTAGCTGATTCACACCCAGGAAAACCGTCGAAAGGAGGTAACTTTTTCTTTTTGGACAGCGTGAGTGCTTACGTTGACCCTTTTGAAAAACCAAATCCAGCTACCTTCACTCGTCGGTTTCTTCAACCTGATGACGACTTTGGATTCCAATCGAGAATTCTAACTTGTAATTCAGGTATTCATTTGTCGAATAACTTATTTTTCTTTTCCTTTCGGCTGATAATCAACTTATTTACGTTGCTATTGACAGCTATTCCCCTTGACAAACCTCTCCCTGGTAAGTCCAAGTCTAATGTACTATCGGGAGAAGCTCCTGAAGATGACGATGAAGATGAACCCGTAATCCCTTTGGTGGCCAAAACTGTCAAAAAGAGTTCACGGCCAGCCAAAGCTTCTGTTTCTGATCCTCAGACAAAAGGATCCAAAAAAAGAAAAGAGAAAACGGCTCCTTCTGACCCCCTCTCCAAGAAAGCAAAATCTACCAAGAGTCTTTCAATTTTGGCGGCATCTGATGCCGCCAAAGTCTCTACCGGCTCTAAAGTCCAAGATGTAATGACTATTTCCTCCAACACTTCGCCCTCCAACCAATCCAAGGTAACAGTTTTAAGTTAATCTGTCAAGTTACATCCTTTTGCTCACATGCCTTCTATTCTTGACAGAAAAACAAACCCGTCGAGACTATTCTGGTTACCGAGGAGGCAAGTGTTGATGTCGACTTGATGTCTTCAGATTCTAATCTGGTATTTCCACTGACCTTGTCATTTTCTTTTATATACATGTATATATCTTCTTATTTATTTTTCATGTCAGGAAAAATCTCCTCAGTTTGATAATTCGATGACCATTCAGGAGATTCTCACAACTGTCGAGCCAGTAAATGTATCTGATTCGGAGCTGCATGCTGACAGAAATTCAGGAGTTATTCTTGTCGATACTAGGAGTTTGACAGGTGATCTTCAGGTTCTCGAATCTCATCCGGAAATGCCTCCCAACACTCATCATCCGACTTCAATCACTCCAATTCCAATAGCTGATAAACCAGTAGGAACTGCTGTCATGATTGAAATTCCGGATGAAGATATTGACATGGAGGCCCTACTGGATGAAACAACTCCTATCATTCCTTCTCCACCTGCTATTAGACCTCTTACTATGAAGTCTCCTGACCCCAAACCGGCCCTACACTTCAACACGTGGATTAATATGCTGTCAGAAGTGAGCCGGAAAGAGTCATCCCTCTCTGCCACCTCTTCATCGACTCAACATGACTCCAGTGATTCTCGAGTCATCACCCTCATGCATGATCTCCAAGCTCTTCTGGTCAATCCTTTTGATGAACTTTTGTCTGATGTCAGAATTCAAAAAGAACTGTCTCGACTTTTCAAAGAAATCACTCCTCTTCATTCTAATCTTCCCTTATCGAGCCGTACGTTTTTTATCTCTATTCAGACATTTTGGGAACGGCTCTCCAGTAAGTTAGAAATGATGACTTATGTCATTCCTTCTTACGAAGAGGAAGAAAAAACTAAGGATGATCTCTTAGTTCGATTTCAAGATCTTGAGTCCTCTAAACAAAAGGAACTTGATCTTATCTCCATCGGGACTCAAACTAAAGAGAGCTTACTGGAGTATCGAAAGAAACTGTTGGCAGAGGTTGAATTGACGGATCAAAAATGTGCCAAGTTTGACAAAGCGTTAGAAAAGAGCAAGGATAAAGTCAAAGCTATTGACAATGAATCTGTCCGACTTAGCCAGAAAGCTGAATGTGTAGTCAGTAAACTTCGTGCGTTGCAGCCTGATTATGAAGCTGCTACTGTCGACAAAACTAACCTTTCCCTTGCATGGGATCAATTATCTTCTATTTAGGCCAAAACTGACAATTGTAACTCTTGTCCTTGTCAACCTTTAACCTGGTCATTTTTTGACAGTCATTGATTAATAATAAATGTTTCTTTTCTTGCACGTTTATTTATTTGATTTGATTGCATGTTTCCAACCAGCTTCGTAACTCATGCTTTATCAAATCACCATAAATATCATGGTAAATCTCGAGACTTCGGTAAACCAAGCCACAATAAATGTCTTTCGAAATCAGCTATAAATAACGAGATCTATAACTCCATGATTTCATAGTTGAACCTTTCACATAACATGCTTTTTCCTACAAAAGGCTTCCACCTATTCTTTCCTCCTTCATGGGAATCTGACCTTATTCATCTTAAAATTTCAAACCAAGGTTTGTCTTAATGGTCATATCCTCAGTGAAGGTCAATAACCAATGTAAAACATGTAGTGAAGGTCAGTAACCAATGTAACATTCAGAGCTGACCTTACTGCACATCTGGGGAAAAGCTAATCTTGATACAGAACGAGTGCATCTCGCTCTAGTTCCATCATCTTCATCCTGGAAGGTAGTGGTTTTTCTTTGGTGTCATCTTTACTACACCATAGCAACAACCACCTTCTAAGTGAAATGATGGTGAGATCTGCTCGTGCTCATCCCCTTCTTGATGCATCCTCGACAAATGAGGCAACTGAAACCTCATCAAATAGGGAATGAAGTCTCAACAAATTGAGTTATACCTCTACATTGTTGAAGGAAAATAAAATGTTACTGACGCACTGCCTCGTATTCTAGGATTAGATTAACTTTAATCGACAACTTGATTTCTATTAGCAAATGACAATATTTCATTGTATTGCCAGTTTAGTGAATGTTTATTTTCTTCACTTGTTGTCAATTCTTACTTCCAACATTGTCGGTTTATATTCTTTCAAGTACTTGCCATTAATTGACTTGATTATCGAGCCAGTATTAATATTGACAAGCGCATAGGCATTTCCAGAAAATACTTTATCAACTCTAAATGGCCCTTCCCATTTAGGTGACCATTTTCCATATTCTCGACAACTTTTATACATGGGCAATATGACTTTCCACACTAGATCATCTACCTTAAATGCTTTGAACTTAACTCGGCTATCATAAAATCTTGCAATTCTTTCTTTTTGCCGAATCAAATTTTCCAACGCAATCAATCTTTCATCACTTAACTCATCCAATTCGTCTAACATTGCATTCCAATACTGGTCAGTAGGCAGGTCATTTTGCCTTTGAATGCGAGTGGATTGGAGATTGATTTCAACAGGTAGTACAGGATCGTGCCCATAAGTTAGCCGATATGGCGAGGTTCCTGTCGACTGTCTGGGTGAATTTCTATATGCCCATAATATTTGATCAAGGGTATTATGCCAACTCTTAGGTTGTCGGCCCACATGCTTTTTAATAAGATTAATAATGATCTTATTTATGGCCTCAACTTGCCCATTTGCTTGTGCATAATATGGTGTAGATGTGAACATTTTTATATGCCTAGAACTAGCATATTCCACAACTTTCTTGCCGACAAATACTGACCCTTGATCTGTTGTCAGAGTCTGGGGTATGCCAAATCGACATATGATGTGATTTTCGATGAAATCAATTACGTCTTGTTGGGTGACTGCTTTGAGGCAAATTGCCTCTACCCATTTGGTAAAATAGTCAACTCCAACTAAAATGAACTGATGTCCTTTTGACGAAGAGGGATGTATCTGGCCAATTAAATCTAAATCCCATCCTCTAAATGGCCAAGGCTTGACAATAGAATGTAACTCGTCAGCCGGCACGTTTTGTATATGGCCATGTTTCTGACATTGTTCACAAGACTAGGCAAATAAAATACAATCTTTAACCATAGTTGGCCAATAATACAAACTTCTTCGTAGAACCCATTTCATTTTATCACCTGCCTGATGGGCTCCACATATGCCCTCATGGACTTCTGATAGATCCAAATAAGCATCTTGTTCACTCAGGCATTTGTGCAGAGTCTCGTCAACATATCTTCTGTATAACGGTCCTCCTTGCATTGTGTAATTCAATGCTTTATACTTTATTTTTCTATTTACATTCTGACTTGGATTTTCTAAATATTCGATTATTGGTAACCTCCAGTCATTAGGCAGAATTACATCATTAACCAAAATATCTCTTTCTTCTAATGGATACAACAATTCTCTGATTTCCATTAGTGTTGATAAAGTCTTTTGAGATATTTTATATCCCGAGGCTATCTGAGCCAACTCATTAGCCTCTTGATTTAAATTTCTGGGAATATATTCAACAATTACGTCATCGAATTTTTTCATCAACTTGCTAGCTACGATACAATACTTTGTCAAATTGTAGCTGACACACTTGTATTCTTGAGTAAGTTGTTTGATGACTAATTGAGAATCCCCAAAAATATGCACATTTCGTGCTTTTATTTCTGTCAAAATTTCAGTCCGACAATCAAAGCTTCGTATTCAGCTTCATTGTTGGAACATGGATACTTAAGTTCAAACATGAACTTAGTAGGAGTTCCTTGTGGAGTCACGATTAAAACTCCTACTCCACTACCTCTTTGATGCCTTGATCCGTCAAAATAGAGTTTCCAAGGTTGTAAATTGACAACATTTATTTCCCAGCATATCCAAGTCCTGGATGTTCTACCAAAAAATCAGCCACTGCCTGTCCTTTGAAAGCTTTAGCTGGCACGTATTGTAAAGAATACTCTGATAAAGCAATGGTCCATTTACCAATACGTCCATTAAGGACTGGTTTTGACAACATATACTTTATGACATCAGTCTTGGAAATAACTAATACATGACATGGCATCATATAATATTTAAGTTTTGTACAAGAAAAATATAATGCTAGACATAACTTCTCTATTGCACTATATCTTCTCTCAGCATCATTTAGGACTCTACTTAGATAATACACAGCCCTTTCAACATTGTCATCATCATCCTGGGCTAATAAACACCCTATAGTGTCCTCAGATGCCGATATGTACAACTTCAACGGTCGACGAGGCACTGCAGGCATCATGACCGGTGGATTGACTAGATCTCGCTTGATCTGGTCAAAAGCCTCTTGGTGACAAGGCTCCCATATGAAGCTTTGTTCTGATTTCAACTTGACCAGTGGTGCAAATATCCTTGTCCTCCCTGACAGATTCGATATGAATCTTCTTAGAAAGTTAACCTTCCCTAAAAAGGATTGTAGTTCCTTCTTATTTGTCGGTGCCGAGGCTTCCATGACTGTTTTGGCTTTATTCTTGTCTACCTTTATTGGCGCCAAAGCCCCAACATATGAGCATATTGTCGCCATCAGTGATGAGGACAAAGTTCGTGGGACTTTCTTACAACCTATTTCATTTTCTGCCTTCCACGGAGTTACTCAAAGCTTTCATGACTAGTGGGATGAATACTAATCCAACCATCGTCTAAGTTTAGAGACTTGCTTGAGTTGTATTGAAGACACTGTGGGTAACAGTGATGATTCTCCCCTGCAGGAACAGGATCCGGCAACCAAAACTCGAGGTGAACTTCAAAAAGAAATTCAAGCCTTTGAAAAATTTTATAAAATCAAGTGGAATCCCTTGAGACCATTTGATATGGTTCGTCATGTCAATAGTGTTTTAGCTGAAGCCAAAAGGAAGCACGATAATAAGGAATCTGAAAGGCTTGCCATGTATAGGAGTATTCACAATATGACCAGGGAATACTTTGGCAGTTTGAAGGCCCCTTTTCCTAAGCCAGTGCCTATTCCTTGTGCCCCTTTTGGTTTAGCTGATTCATACACAGGAAAACCGTCGAAAGGAGGTAACTTTTTCTTTTTGGACAGCGTGAGTGCTTACGTTGACCCTTTTGAAAAACCAAATCCAGCTACCTTCACTCGTCGGTTTCTTCAACCTGATGACGACTTTGGATTCCATTCGAGAATTCTAACTTGTAATTCAGGTATTCATTTGTCGAATAACTTATTTTTCTTTTCCTTTCGGCTGACAATCAACTTATTTACGTTGCTATTGACAGCTATTCCCCTTGACAAACCTCTCCCTGGTAAGTCCAAGTCTAATGTACTATCGGGAGAAGCTCCTGAAGATGACGATGAAGATGAACCCGTAATCCCTTTGGTGGCCAAAACTGTCAAAAAGAGTTCACGGCCAGCCAAAGCTTCTGTTTCTGATCCTCAGACAAAAGGATCCAAAAAAAGAAAAGAGAAAACGGCTCCTTCTGACCCCCTCTCCAAGAAAGCAAAATCTACCAAGAGTCTTTCAATTTTGGCGGCATCTGATGCCGCCAAAGTCTCTACCGGCTCTAAAGTCCAAGATGTAATGACTATTTCCTCCAACACTTCGCCCTCCAACCAATCCAAGGTAACAGTTTTAATTTAATCTGTCAAGTTACATCCTTTTGCTCACATGCCTTCTATTCTTGACAGAAAACAAGCCCGTCGAGACTATTCTGGTTACCGAGGAGGCAAGTGTTGATGTCGACTTGATGTCTTCATATTCTAATCTGGTATTTCCACTGACCTTGTCATTTTCTTTTATATACATGTATATATCTTCTTATTTATTTTTCATGTCAGGAAAAATCTCCTCAGTTTGATAATTCGATGACCATTCAGGAGATTCTCACAACGGTCGAGCCGATAAATGTATCGATTGGAGTCGCATCCTTTGTGAAATTCAGGAGGTATTCTTGTCGATACTAGGAGTTTGATAGGTGATCTTCAGGTTCTCGAATCTCATCCGGAAATGCCTCCCAACACTCATCATCCGACTTCAATCACTCCAATTCCAATAGCTGATAAACCAAAGAGGAGCAGTGTCATGATTGAAATTCGGATGAAGATATTGACATGGAGGCCCTCTTGTTTGAAACAACTCCTATCATTCCTTCTCCACCTGCTCTTGCGACAAAACTAACCTTTCCCTTGCATGGGATCAATTATCTTCTATTTAGGCCAAAACTGACAATTGTAACTCTTGTCCTTGTCAACCTTTAACCTGGTCATTTTTTGACAGTCATTGATTAATAATAAATGTTTCTTTTCTTGCACGTTTATTTATTTGATTTGATAGCATGTTTCCAACCAGCTTCGTAACTCATGCTTTATCAAATCACCATAAATATCATGATAAATCTCGAGACTTCGGTAAACCAAGCCACAATAAATGTCTTTCGAAATCAGCTATAAATAACGAGATCTATAACTCCATGATTTCATAGTTGAACCTTTCACATAACATGCTTTTTCCTACAAAAGGCTTCCACCTATTCTTTCCTCCTTCAAGGGAATCTGACCTTATTCATCTTAAAATTTCAAACCAAGGTTTGTCTTAATGGTCATATCCTCAGTGAAGGTCAATAACCAATGTAAAACATGTAGTGAAGGTCAGTAACCAATGTAACATTCAGAGCTGACCTTACTGCACATCTGGGGAAAAGCTAATCTTGATACAGAACGAGTGCATCTCGCTCTAGTTCCATCATCTTCATCCTGGAAGGTAGTGGTTTTTATTTGGTGTCATCTTTACTACACCATAGCAACAACCACCTTCTAAGTGAAATGATGGTGAGATCTGCTCGTGCTCATCCCCTTCTTGATGCATCCTCGACAAATGAGGCAACTGAAACCTCATCAAATAGGGAATGAAGTCTCAACAAATTGAGTTATACCTCTACATTGTTGAAGGAAAATAAAATGTTACTGACGCACTGCCTCGTATTCTAGGATTAGATTAACTTTAATCGACAACTTGATTTATATTAGCAAATGACAATATTTCATTGTATTGCCAGTTTAGTGAATGTTTATTTTCTTCACTTGTTGTCAATTCTTACTTCCAACATTGTCGGTTTATATTCTTTCAAGTACTTGCCATTAATTGACTTGATTATCGAGCTAGTATTAATATTGACAAGCGCATAGGCATTTCCAGAAAATACTTTATCAACTCTAAATGGCCCTTCCCATTTAGGTGACCATTTTCCATATTCTCGACAACTTTTATCCATGGGCAATATGACTTTCCACACTAGATCATCTACCTTAAATGCTTTGAACTTAACTCGGCTATCATAAAATCTTGCAATTCTTTCTTTTTGCCGAATCAAATTTTCCAACGCAATCAATCTTTCATCACTTAACTCATCCAATTCGTCTAACATTGCATTCCAATACTGGTCAGTAGGCAGGTCATTTTACCTTTGAATGCGAGTGGATTAGAGATTGATTTCAACAGGTAGTACAGGATCGTGCCCATAAGTTAGCCGATATGGCGAGGTTCCTGTCGTATGCGGGTGAATTTCTATATGCCCATAATATTTGATCAAGGGTATTATGCCAACTCTTAGGTTGTCGGCCCACATGCTTTTTAATAAGATTAATAATGATCTTATTTATGGCCTCAACTTGGCCATTTGCTTGTGCATAATATGGTGTAGATGTGAACATTTTTATATGCCTAGAACTAGCATATTCCACAACTTTCTTGCCGACAAATACTGACCCTTGATCTGTTGTCAGAGTCTGGGGTATGCCAAACCGACATATGATGTGATTTTCGATGAAATCAATTACGTCTTGTTGGGTGACTACTTTGAGGCAAATTGCCTCTACCCATTTGGTAAAATAGTCAACTCCAACTAAAATGAACTGATGTCCTTTTGACGAAGAGGGATGTATCTGGCCAATTAAATCTAAAGCCCATCCTCTAAATGGCAAAGGCTTGACAATAGAATGTAACTCGTCAGCCGGCACGTTTTGTATATGGCCATGTTTCTGACATTGTTCACAAGACTAGGCAAATAAAATACAATCTTTAACCATAGTTGGCCAATAATACAAACTTCTTCGTAGAACCCATTTCATTTTATCACCTGCCTGATGGGCTCCACATATGCCCTCATGGACTTCTGATAGATCCAAATAAGCATCTTGTTCACTCAGGCATATGTGCAGAGTCCCGTCAACATATCTTCTGTATAACGGTCCTCCTTGCATTGTGTAATTCAATGCTTTATACTTTATTTTTCTATTTACATTCTGACTTGGATTTTCTAAATATTCGATTATTGGTAACCTCCAGTCATTAGGCAGAATTACATCATTAACCAAAATATCTCTTTCTTCTAATGGATACAACAATTCTCTGATTTCCATTAGTGTTGATAAAGTCTTTTGAGATATTTTATATCCCGAGGCTATCTGAGCCAACTCATTAGCCTCTTGATTTAAATTTCTGGGAATATATTCAACAATTACGTCATCGAATTTTTTCATCAACTTGCTAGCTACGATACAATACTTTGTCAAATTGTAGCTGACACACTTGTATTCTTGAGTAAGTTGTTTGATGACTAATTGAGAATCCCCAAAAATATGCACATTTCGTGCTTTTATTTCTGTCAAAATTTCCAGTCCGACAATCAAAGCTTCGTATTCAGCTTCATTGTTGGAACATGGATACTTAAGTTCAAACATGAACTTAGTAGGAGTTCCTTGTGGAGTCACGATTAAAACTCCTACTCCACTACCTCTTTGATGCCTTGATCCGTCAAAATAGAGTTTCCAAGGTTGTAAATTGACAACATTTATTTCCGGCATATCCAGTCCTGGATGTTCTACCAAAAAATCAGCCACTGCCTGTCCTTTGAAAGCTTTAGCTGGCACGTATTGTAAAGAATACTCTGATAAAGCAATGGTCCATTTACCAATACGTCCATTAAGGACTGGTTTTGACAACATATACTTTATGACATCAGTCTTGGAAATAACTAATACATGACATGGCATCATATAATATTTAAGTTTTGTACAAGAAAAATATAATGCTAGACATAACTTCTCTATTGCACTATATCTTCTCTCAGCATCATTTAGGACTCTACTTAGATAATACACAACCCTTTCAACATTGTCATCATCATCCTGGGCTAATAAACACCCTATAGTGTCCTCAGATGCCGATATGTACAACTTCAACGGTCGACGAGGCACTGCAGGCATCATGACCGGTGGATTGACTAGATACTGCTTGATCTGGTCAAAAGCCTCTTGGTGACAAGGCTCCCATATGAAGCTTTGTTCTGATTTCAACTTGACCAATGGTGCAAATATCCTTGTCCTCCCTGACAGATTCGATATGAATCTTCTTAGAAAGTTAACCTTCCCTAAAAAGGATTGTAGTTCCTTCTTATTTGTCGGTGCCGAGGCTTCCATGACTGTTTTGGCTTTATTCTTGTCTACCTTTATTGGCGCCAAAGCCCCAACATATGAGCATATTGTCGCCATCAGTGATGAGGACAAAGTTCGTGGGACTTTCTTACAACCTATTTCATTTTCTGCCTTCCACGGAGTTACTCAAAGCTTTCATGACTAGTGGGATGAATACTAATCCAACCATCGTCTAAGTTTAGAGACTTGCTTGAGTTGTATTGAAGACACCGTGGGTAACAGTGATGATTCTCCCCTGCAGGAACAGGATCCGGCAACCAAAACTCGAGGTGAACTTCAAAAAGAAATTCAAGCCTTTGAAAAATTTTATAAAATCAAGTGGAATCCCTTGAGACCATTTGATATGGTTCGTCATGTCAATAGTGTTTTAGCTGAAGCCAAAAGGAAGCACGATAATAAGGAATCTGAAAGGCTTGCCATGTATAGGAGTATTCACAATATGACCAGGGAATACTTTGGCAGTTTGAAGGCCCCTTTTCCTAAGCCAGTGCCTATTCCTTGTGCCCCTTTTGGTTTAGCTGATTCACACACAGGAAAACCGTCGAAAGGAGGTAACTTTTTCTTTTTGGACAGCGTGAGTGCTTACGTTGACCCTTTTGAAAAACCAAATCCAGCTACCTTCACTCGTCGGTTTCTTCAACCTGATGACGACTTTGGATTCCATTCGAGAATTCTAACTTGTAATTCAGGTATTCATTTGTCGAATAACTTATTTTTCTTTTCCTTTCGGCTGACAATCAACTTATTTACGTTGCTATTGACAGCTATTCCCCTTGACAAACCTCTCCCTGGTAAGTCCAAGTCTAATGTACTATCGGGAGAAGCTCCTGAAGATGACGATGAAGATGAACCCGTAATCCCTTTGGTGGCCAAAACTGTCAAAAAGAGTTCACGGCCAGCCAAAGCTTCTGTTTCTGATCCTCAGACAAAAGGATCCAAAAAAAGAAAAGAGAAAACGGCTCCTTCTGACCCCCTCTCCAAGAAAGCAAAATCTACCAAGAGTCTTTCAATTTTGGCAGCATCTGATGCCGCCAAAGTCTCTACCGGCTCTAAAGTCCAAGATGTAATGACTAGTTCCTCCAACACCTCGCCCTCCAACTAATCCAAGGTAACAGTTTTAATTTAATCTGTCAAGTTACATCCTTTTGCTCACATGCCTTCTATTCTTGACAGAAAAACAAACCCGTCGAGACTATTCTGGTTACCGAGGAGGCAAGTGTTGATGTCGACTTGATGTCTTCAGATTCTAATCTGGTATTTCCACTGACCTTGTCATTTTATTTTATATACATGTATATATCTTCTTATTTGTTTTTCATGTCAGGAAAAATCTCCTCAGTTTGATAATTCGATGACCATTCAGGAGATTCTCACAACTGTCGAGCCAGTAAATGTATCTGATTCGGAGCTGCATGCTGACAGAAATTCAGGAGGTATTCTTGTCGATACTAGGAGTTTGATAGGTGATCTTCAGGTTCTCGAATCTCATCCGGAAATGCCTCCCAACACTCATCATCCGACTTCAATCACTCCAATTCCAATAGCTGATAAACCAGTAGGAACAGCTGTCATGATTGAAATTCCGGATGAAGATATTGACATGGAGGCCCTACTGGCTGAAACAACTCCTATCATTCCTTCTCCACCTGCTACTGCCGACAAAACTAACCTTTCCCTTGCATGGGATCAATTATCTTCTATTTAGGCCAAAACTGACAATTGTAACTCTTGTCCTTGTCAACCTTTAACCTGGTCATTTTTTGACAGTCATTGATTAATAATAAATGTTTCTTTTCTTGCACATTTATTTATTTGATTTGATTGCATGTTTCCAACCAGCTTCGTAACTCATGCTTTATCAAATCACCATAAATATCATGATAAATCTCGAGACTTCGGTAAACCAAGCCACAATAAATGTCTTTCGAAATCAGCTATAAATAACGAGATCTATAACTCCATGATTTCATAGTTGAACCTTTCACATAACATGCTTTTTCCTACAAAAGGCTTCCACCTATTCTTTCCTCCTTCATGGGAATCTGACCTTATTCATCTTAAAATTTCAAACCAAGGTTTGTCTTAATGGTCATATCCTCAGTGAAGGTCAATAACCAATGTAAAACATGTAGTGAAGGTCAGTAACCAATGTAACATTCAGAGCTGACCTTACTGCACATCTGGGGAAAAGCTAATCTTGATACAGAATGAGTGCATCTCGCTCTAGTTCCATCATCTTCATCCTGGAAGGTAGTGGTTTTTCTTTGGTGTCATCTTTACTACACCATAGCAACAACCACCTTCTAAGTGAAATGATGGTGAGATATGCTCGTGCTCATCCCCTTCTTGATGCATCCTCGACAAATGAGGCAACTGAAACCTCATCAAATAGGGAATGAAGTCTCAACAAATTGAGTTATACCTCTACATTGTTGAAGGAAAATAAAATGTTACTGACACACTGCCTCGTATTCTAGGATTAGATTAACTTTAATCGACAACTTGATTTCTATTAGCAAATGACAATATTTCATTGTATTGCCAGTTTAGTGAATGTTTATTTTCTTCACTTGTTGTCAATTCTTACTTCCAACATTGTCGGTTTATATTCTTTCAAGTACTTGCCATTAATTGACTTGATAATCGAGCCAGTATTAATATTGACAAGCGCATAGGCATTTCCAGGAAATACTTTATCAACTCTAAATGGCCCTTCCCATTTAGGTGATCATTTTCCATATTCTCGACAACTTTTATCCATGGGCAATATGACTTTCCACACTAGATCATCTACCTTAAATGCTTTGAACTTAACTCGGCTATCATAAAATCTTGCAATTCTTTCTTTTTGCCGAATCAAATTTTCCAACGCAATCAATCTTTCATCACTTAACTCATCCAATTCGTCTAACATTGCATTCCAATACTGGTCAGTAGGCAGGTCATTTTGCCTTTGAATGCGAGTGGATTGGAGATTGATTTCAACAGGTAGTACAGGATCGTGCCAATAAGTTAGCCGATATGACGAGGTTCCTGTCGACTGTCTGGGTGAATTTCTATATGCCCATAATATTTGATCAAGGGTATTATGCCAACTCTTAGGTTGTCGGCCCACATGCTTTTTAATAAGATTAATAATGATCTTATTTATGGCCTCAACTTGGCCATTTGCTTGTGCATAATATGGTGTAGATGTGAGCATTTTTATATTCCTAGAACTAGCATATTCCCCAACTTTCTTGCCGATAAATACTGACCCTTGATCTATTGTCAAAGTCTGGGGTATGCCAAACCGACATATGATGTGATTTTCGATGAAATCAATTACGTCTTGTTGGGTGACTGCTTTGAGGCAAATTGCCTCTACCCATTTGGTAAAATAGTCAACTCCAACTAAAATGAACTGATGTCCTTTTGACGAAGAGGGATGTATCTGGCCAATTAAATCTAAAGCCCATCCTCTAAATGGCCAAGGCTTGACAATAGAATGTAACTCGTCAGCCGGCATGTTTTGTATATGGCCATGTTTCTGACATTGTTCACAAGACTTGGCAAATAAAATACAATCTTTAACCATAGTTGGCCAATAATACAAACTTCTTCGTAGAACCCATTTCATTTTATCACCTGCCTGATGGGCTCCACATATGCCCTCATGGACTCCTGATAGATCCAAATAAGCATCTTGTTCACTCAGGCATTTGTGCAGAGTCCCGTCAACATATCTTCTGTATAACGGTCCTCCTTGCATTGTGTAATTCAATGCTTTATACTTTATTTTTCTATTTACATTCTGACTTGGATTTTCTAAATATTCGATTATTGGTAACCTCCAGTCATTAGGCAGAATTACATCATTAACCAAAATATCTCTTTCTTCTAATGGATACAACAATTCCCTGATTTCCATTAGTGTTGATAAAGTCTTTTGAGATATTTTATATCCCGAGGCTATCTGAGCCAACTCATTAGCCTCTTGATTTAAATTTCTGGGAATATATTCAACAATTACGTCATCGAATTTTTTCATCAACTTGCTAGCTACGATACAATACTTTGTCAAATTGTAGCTGACACACTTGTATTCTTGAGTAAGTTGTTTGATGACTAATTGAGAATCCCCAAAAATATGCACATTTCGTGCTTTTATTTCTGTCAAAATTTCCAGTCCGACAATCAAAGCTTCGTATTCAGCTTCATTGTTGGAACATGGATACTTAAGTTCAAACATGAACTTAGTAGGAGTTCCTTGTGGAGTCACGATTAAAACTCCTACTCCACTACCTCTTTGATGCCTTGATCCGTCAAAATAGAGTTTCCAAGGTTGTAAATTGACAACATTTATTTCCGGCATATCTAGTCCTGGATGTTCTACCAAAAAATCAGTCACTGCCTGTCCTTTGAAAGCTTTAGCTGGCACGTATTGTAAAGAATACTCTGATAAAGCAATGGTCCATTTACCAATACGTCCATTAAGGACTGGTTTTGACAACATATACTTTATGACATCAGTCTTGGAAATAACTAATACATGACATGGCATCATATAATATTTAAGTTTTGTACAAGAAAAATATAATGCTAGACATAACTTCTCTATTGCACTATATCTTCTTTCAGCATCATTTAGGACTCTACTTAGAAAATACACAGCCCTTTCAACATTGTCATCACATCCTGGGCTAATAAACACCCTATAGTGTCCTCAGATGCCGATATGTACAACTTCAACGGTCGACGAGGCACTGCAGGCATCATGACCGGTGGATTGACTAGATACTGCTTGATCTGGTCAAAAGCCTCTTGGTGACAAGGCTCCCATATGAAGCTTTGTTCTGATTTCAACTTGACCAGTGGTGGAAATACCCTTGTCCTCCCTGACAGATTCGATATGAATCTTCTTAGAAAGTTAACCTTCCCTAAAAAGGATTGTAGTTCCTTCTTATTTGTTGGTGCCGAGGCTTCCATGACTGTTTTGGCTTTATTCTTGTCAAACTCAATTCCTTTTTTGTGGACCAAGAATCCTAGGAATTTGGCAGCCGACACTCCGAAGCTACACTTCTCTGGGTTCATTTTGAGGTTGTGCTTTCTCATTCTCTCAAATCCTTGCTTCAGATGCTCCAAATGGTCATCTTTGGTTTTTGACTTAACGACCACATCATCAATATATACTTCTACAAATTTTCCAATAACATCATGGAAAATTGTATTCATTGCTCGTTGATAGGTGGCCCCTGCATTCTTTAAACCGAAAGGCATGACAATCCATTCATACGTCCCAATTGCTCCTGGACATTTGAAGGCAGTCTTTGACACATCTTCTTTGACTATAAAGATTTGATTATACCCTGCATGGCCATCCATACAACTTAAAATCTCATTTCCTGATGCTGAGTCAACGAGCATGTTGGCTATTGGCATCGGATATTCATCTTTGGGTGTAGCCATATTTAAATTTCTGAAGTCTATGCATACCTTCATTTTGCCATTCTTTTTAATAACGGGGACTACATTAGGGAGCCAATCGACATACCTGGTTGTTCGAATGAACTTTTCTTTAAGCAGTCTTTGTACTTCCTCCTTGATTTTATGTACCACCTCTAGCCTTCTACTTGCTTACTTAACAGGCTTGCAATCCTCCCTAAGTGGCAGCTGATGTTCAACAAGATCCCTGCTTAAACCAGGCATTTCATCGTAGTCCCATGCAAAGCAATCTTTGTACTCTGCTATTAATCCGACAAGTTTTTGTTTATAATCCTCTGGCAGAAAAGCACTGATAAAAATGGGCCTTTTCTTTTCTTCCGTCCCCAAATTTATCTCTTCTAGAGGATCCTCTACTTCCACGTTTTGCTTGGCTTCGGCTCCTTTTTCAAAACCCAAAGGGCCGTCATCAATTATACATTCCGTCAACACACTCTCTTGAGTGTGTACTTCTCTGTCGGCCAGATAAGCCGACAATCTTCTCAAGTGGGTTTCAAGGCTCATTGTCGGATTCTGGCCGAGTCTTATCGGCCTCGCCCTTTATCTTAACTCCAAATTGGCTGAGAAGGCTTGCTTCCAAGGTGTCCTTGTCAATGACCCCTTCATTGGCAGTTATAGGCCTGACATAAAATCACCTTTTGATGCACTGTCGACGGAACTGCTCCTACAGCGTGAATCCAATCCCTGCCAAGCAAAATGTTGTAGCTTAACTTGGCTGGAATTATTACGAACATTGTCATCCTTTCAACAGTGCCAACTTGTATGTTCAATAAAGTGACGCCATCTGATGGAGAAATTTTGCCACTGAAGTCAGTGACAACCATATCTGTCGGAATTAGACCTGATTGGTCCTTTCCTAATTTTTTGAACATCGCTCTCGGCATCAGGTTTACAGCAGCTCCTCCGCCAATTAAGACTTTGTTGGTAGGTCTTCCATCTATTATGGCCTTCATATGTAAAGGCCTTAAATGGTTTTTCTGCTTGTCGGTAGGCTTCTCCAACTGAGCTACATTGTCAAATACGGTAACTAAATTCTCCTGAACACACATCCAGCAATCACCTGGGTCTCTCAGACATCGACGACATCATCCTCGCCGTCAGAGACATTGATCTCAAGATATCCCTCATATTCTGTCGGAATGAATGAAATCAATCCTATCTTCATTCTCATCCCAGGCTCTAATATCACTTCATTGTCTGGATCCTCATCCAAGAATGCACCTCCGACCGTTCTACCGTGATTTCTTTTTAAATCACTCTCATCATCTGACCCTGACCTATCTGACAGAGGTCGGGCAATCCCTGCGCCACAGTTGTCTAGTGCTTCTATGATGTCGGCCCAATCCTCATTCTGGTCGTCCGTGTCCATGGCTCCGCTGATGTTCATATCATCATTCGGATCATTCAGTGCTTCAATAACAGCATCGAATGACAATTCCTCTTTGGTTAAATCGCATTCAGGCTTGAACGTTGTCAGTTGTTGTTTTTCTATTCTGGCCTCGACCTTTTTCTCGAGTCCTGCAACCTTCTCCACTTCTGTCAGCCCGACAGGCCATTTGCTAGTGGGCTTTACTGGCGAGGATGCTTGGCCTGAAACCTTCTTTTCTATGAAAACCTGGGATGCAGATTTATTTTGCCTGGTTTGATTACTGGGTCTCTTCACATCAGCTTCCATGGGGTGGTTCACTATTACGCTCTTCATCTTGGTATCTCCTCTCTTGTCAACTTTGTTGTCAGCTGTAGCAACCAAGCAACCAGTATCATGGGAAGGCATCTCTTTTATGATGACACCTCCTTGCCTGGCAAGCTTCCTTTTGAGCCTGTCGGAGCCTCTGCAGCCTCCTCTTTTGGCTCTTTGAGATAGCCAATTGATTCGAAGGGCGTGACAGACCAGGCCCTGCCATTTGAGCATTTTGAGCCAATTGGCCCCTTCGGTGATTTTCATTCCAAAAGGGTGGGCCACGATCACTGAACTTGTTTTTCCTAGTCCATGTCTGCTTTTGCAATTCTGGATACTGTGCCATGGCCGAATTCCTCACCCATTGATCCACCATGACATTGGATGGGGGTGTCCTGGTCTTGACAGGATTAAATCTGCCACTGACAGAGTTACCTACTACTGATCCTCTGATTGGTTCTTTAAGCCAACCTCCAGTATGGTGTTGTCCGGGTCTTGCCTGGTACACGTGTTGTTGACGGCTATTGGATGCAACACTTCTATGTATACTTTTGGACCCAGCATGGCTATTTGAGTGTGAAAACTTGCCTTGGTTACCACCATCGCGAGGCTCAGTCCTGCCTCGTGGATGATACGGTGGTGGTTTCTGCCCCCTGGCTTTCTTGGCGGCTACTTAGTCATAAAACGCTTCACATCTTGGGCAAACTTTAATTATACCCTCAGATTTCTTTCGTGCCATGTAGTCGACAAGTGGTTCTCCTGGCTTCGGATAAATATCGAATGGATCTGACAAATCCATTTGGATATTTTGTCCGGCTGTGATGTTGACCATGCCTACTCCCATAGGGACTTGGCGGTCTGCCTTGTTAGTTTCAGGACCAAAGGGTTCTGTGTCAATTTTCATTTCTGGTTTCTTGTCTGAAAACTTCAATCTTCCGTCCGTCAAACCTTTTTGAATGATATCCCTGAAATGCATACAATCCTTTGTCACATGACCAAAAGTATTATGATACTTACAGTATTTCCGATCTTTAATCTCATGGGCTTTCAAAAGCCTATGATCATCTGACAATTTTAATTGCTTATCTTTAAGTAATATGTCAAATATTTGATCGGCCTTGGTCACATCAAATGTATACACTTTCTTATTAATAAAAGGGATTCTTTCTTTGGCCCTAGCAAGCTTCAAAGCTTGGCATATATAAGGTGGACCATTTTTTAGTTCGACATAATCTACCTCATACTCCTCAGAATCATTACTCTCTTCGTCGGATTCATTGCATCCGACAAAGTTAATCTTTTCTCTCTTAATGAATCTCTTTTGCTTGAAAACTTTTTCAGCTCTTAATTGTTCAATTTGACGGACCTTATCCCCTAACTGGGCAAGATCTATCAGATGTTGGTTGACCAATTTCTTTCTAATATGGTAATCTAGACCTCCGGCAGCAATTTTTACTATTTCTGCCTCTGGGATAGGGGTGAAGCACCGACTCCTCATTTGACGGAATCGAGTCAGGTAGTCGTCAACAGATTCGTTATTCATTCTTTTAATTCCAAATAAATCTGTCAACCCTATCTTCAAGTCACCCCTGAAGAATTGGTCATGAAAACTTCTTTCTAATTGATTCCAAGAGTGGATAGAATTAGGCCTTAGGGTTGAAAACCAAGAAAAAGCATTCTTAGTTAATGAACTAGGGAAGAACTTCATTTTTAATCCCACCTCTAAAGCCAAATCTCCCAACTCGATGGTATATTGGGCAATATGCTCGACTGTCGACTCTCAACTTTCTCCTGAGAATTTTGATAACTTGGGTATTTTATATCCTCGAGGCATTTCTACCTGTTGGACCCAATCAGGAAATGCCGATGCAAAAAATGGTTGATTGGCATAACCTATGTTAAAGCCAAACCTATTTAATGCTTGCTCGACAACTTGATTGACATTTTGATTTAGAACGTTTTGACAAAATGTTCCAAAAGCACCCTGGTTTATAACCAAATCGTCGTCTTCCTCTGGTCGTAGAATATGTACATTTCCACGTCTCAAAGGAATACGACGATGGGGCTGTTGCCGCTCGTCATCTTGTTCAAATCCGTCAAGTTGTATAACTTGTGGTTCAACCTGTGGTTGATTATTCCCGTTGACATTGGTATTGAGATTTCTACCAGTATTTTGGTTTTCACCTAGGGTTACAACACCCAAGGCTTTATTTAACCTACATATCTCATTTGTCAACGCCAAACATGCATTGTTTGTGCTTTCCATTAATGGCGTAATTACTGTACTCATTTGTTGAGTAAATGTATTCACCATGTCATGGTTACTAGAATCAATCTGTTGTCGGACATTGGCTAATGTAGCCTCCGACAGACCAACAATACTTTGTGGGAGTTGTCTCAATGGGGATATATGTGGCCTTTCTACCGGTTGTTCTTGTCGAGAATGGGTAATTATCATTGACCCCGTTATCCCATTCTCATGACTGGGAATTTGCCCCCCACTCGATGGTCCTGCCTGTCCAGATGTATGGGCAGCCATCGTCATTCCATTTGGATATGGTATGTATGCAAATGGGGTATTTGGATTGACGGTTGTTGACCCATAAGGCATCCCATACAAAGGTTGTGAGAGAGGCTGTGTAGTCCCTCTTGGGTTTGAATTCACAACACTTCGTGACAATAATCTAGTAGTTAATGTATTTACTTGTTGTAAAACTGGGGAAGTTGGTGACGGGAGTGTTCCTTGACCAACTTCGTCAAATCTATTGACCACTTGAGCGTAAGAAACGCCTCTTCTTGCACCTAGACCATTAGTGCCATTTACCTCTGCATTAGTAGCATTAGCCCCGTTTGCAGGAATATTGTCAACTGGTGCAATATCATCCACTGTTGACACAGCGGCGTTAGTGTCTACTACGCCTGCATCACTTGCACTGCTCATATTTACAGAGTTCTAGGAAATAGATGATGTTTGAACCACCTTTCCGCTCCATAAACGCATACAAATAAATTTGTATGTCAAATTCGTGACATTGTACGAGTTACTCTAAACTCGTCCCATTGGGCGTGCCAATTTGTTAACGCTGGTTTTTGGTTGGTGTCCAAAATCCTTTGGTTACAAATAATAATTAGATATCAGACGAGTGTGGGACGAACGAGTTATGCGGTAATCTCGTCAGGATATGTGTGTTTGTCTGCCAAGTATGAATTTGACAACTTAATCAAATCCAGTAAATACTGGCAAAGACTTGGTGTTGTGATGGAAGTGTAAATGTGTTTCTGATTTGAAAAGAAAACATCAATTTCTTAAACAAAAGATGCTTTATAGTTGCATAACTTTCTGAAAAGCAATAATTTAAAGACAGGAATAAAAGTAATTTAAAAGGGCAATTTGTAAAAAGAGTGATTAGATGATTACTGAATACAATAAAATAACATAACTTAAATAAAGAGCACGAAAGTAATACCGAAAGTAAAGAACAAGATAGGAATACTGAAAGTAAAGAAAGACATATAAAGAAATTAAAAACCAGTATTAAGGAGCGAATAAAGTACTGGATAATAATGCTGAATTAAATTGAAAATAAAAAGGATGGAGCAAATACTTGAGTATAATCCTTCAATCTGCTGTGTGATTGAGATATGTAGGATATTGTATCAATTAACCTCCTCCATTACATCGTGATTAACAGTATTTACTACTTATCGATTCCGACAATAGGTTGATTCTTTCCCCCACCTTTTAATGCGTTCGGAGGTTTTTCTGGAACTTCACAGTCATGCAATCAGCTCCAATGAGTTCCCAAAAAGGGAATTCATACTTCTCCAAAGCAAGCAGGAACATGAAAATCATCCCAGAGAGATGATCCAAGCATTGAAACAACCAGACAAAATACTGAATTAATTTCTCAACAATAAAAATATAAATATAATTCAATAATATATTTAATTTCTCAAAAACTCATTGATTTAAATCAAAAACAGATTTGGGGTTTTTAGGCTCAAGGTTAAAATTGGGGAAAAATCAATTTAACAGGAGATTAACAAAAATTGATTTAGGGAGACACTTAATCATGCTCCCAATTTCAGAAAACACCAATTAATTTCAGATTTTGAGAATTAAAATAAAAACCTAGGGTTAGGGTTTCAAAATCAATTTGGGGGTTTTGAATCTGAGCAAAATAGATGAGGTTTCACTCACCCAAGGAGGAAGGAAGAGAAGTGGTGGCTGCAGGGAACTCTGGCGCGGCTGCAGTGGCGGCGACTCCGGCGAGGACAACAGCCAAACGGAAGCCAAATGGACCACACATGGACGAGCTCAGTACGCAGTCGGCTCCTCCCTACAAGTGTAGCCGGACGACGACCGGCGACAAGGTGTAGGCGGCGCTCGCGGCTGGACAACGACGCAGTGGTGACAACACTTGCGATCGTCGTTTTTCCTCACTCCAGGTGCTGAGAAGCGGTGACGTAGAGGTTGAAGGGTGGTCGGACGTTGCTCAAGCGGCGGCTGGTCGGTGCTGTGAGCTAGGGTGGAGAAGATGAAGTGAGGAGGAAGAGAGAGGTGGAGTCAGGAGGAAGAAGAAGCAGAGAAAGAAGAAGAAAGAAGAAGAAAAAAGAAAAAGAAAGAAAGAGAGAAAGGAGAAAAAGAAAGAAAGTGAAAAAGAGAAAAAGAAGGAAAAAGGAACAGAGAAAGAGCACGTGAGGGGAGGGGTTACAGGTAGAAATAGAGAGAGAATTTCTTATTTTTGTATTAGTGGGTAAATAATGAGTGATAAATATTAAGCCTAAAATAAACATGTTTTTAGTTTTTGAATCAAAAAAATAAAGATTGATAAAGATATAATTTCGAAATTCAAATTAGAGTAAAGATTAATAGTTGAACTGATCAACTAAGAAAATACTCGGTCCAAAATTTAATCTCCGATTAAGGTCAAACCAGTTTATTTTCAACTCTAAAATTAAATTGAATGAAAATATGAAAATTATTTTCTATTAAACATATTATTTAAAATATTTTTTTGTACTGGTAGTAATAGTGACAATAATGTAACTTATTGTCTAGTAAGCGTGCATTCACTGAAATAAGTCAGTGCTAACACACCCAATAAAATAATTTGAAGAGAGTAATTTAATTACTCAAATTAAACCACATAACAAGATTAACATAAACATCAAAATAAAATAATTAATCATATGTGTAATTATATTTTAACCGGTTAAACAACGTAACTAAAAACAGGCTGTTACATTACTACCCCTCTTAGAAAAAAAATTCCGTCCTCGGAATTTCATGACTCAAAACGGGGTAAAAACTTGCACACGTGTCTTAATCTAAAGACCCTACATCGTATTTCTCATCGCGGTCTTTCCCTTCAGTGACAGTGGTAACCTCGTAACAAAATTTATTCTTATATCATTCTATTTATCCTCAAGACTTTTCACTACCGCGTTATCCCCACTACCTTCGATATTTCACCTTAGCTTATTACACTCGAAGACAAAATCAAATCTTAATCACTTTTTGCCTCAAAATTTGTCTGCTAGCAAAACTCCTTCAACACCTTATCCTCACAACGAACATCAAGTTCAACACTAACTTTACCCCATCATACATCAACCTTCAACTCGAAGTATACAATTGTTGTCTTATTTTCCTTTGAACATATTCCACCAATCCAAATTATATCATTGTCATTCATTTCAATCTTAAAGAATACGATTACATTCCTCCATGCAACTTCAACCAAAAATGAATCACTTCAGTTTGAATTATCCACAATCATAATTCTTAAACTTTTCTAACAACTTAGTTTCACTCAAGAACTCCTCTTTACTATTTCCGTTCAGCTTAAGGAAACTACCCTACATATTTTTCCGTTAATCCTCGGACTCACTAAGTCAACATTAACCATAATCGTTGATCACTGCTCTAAATTCCTTTAATGATATATCTGCCTCGATCAAAATTTGATCCTTCGATCTATAGTAATTTGTCATACTTGCTGATATTACTCTTAATCTTACCATTCATAATGGCACCTCAACAAAATTCCTACCACTGCATGTCCCATAGTTTTCAATGTCTCTAATTCACCATAAGTCTTAACAAAACCAATTTAGAATTATTGCGCTCAAGGGAAATCTGAATTTATCCTACGTGTTGCCTGATCAAGTCTTTATTCCAATCCTCAAGGCATGATCAACAATGACAAAGTCAACATAAGTAAATCCCTTAGTTTAAGAATCTACCTTTCTGTCCAAACACTAACTTAGTGACCAAAAGTTAACATATATATATATATATATATATATATATATATATATATATATATATATATATATATATATATATATATCCTTAATCCACATCTTAACTTCAATATCTCCAAAATATAAGTAACAGAACTATCATTATAATTCAACTATTGATCATCAAATCTTATAACTACAATTCTCTATTCAATTATCGCACACCAAAACTTTACAAAAAGAAATGTGAAGGCTTACATCTTATTTGAAATATAAAACATGACTCTAAGCCATTAACTACATTAACTGTCATATTAAACCAAACAAAATATATTCCATAACAATTAAGATTTTACTAGAAGCTCAAACTCATCATTTTAACAAGAATACCATGCCTAGGTACAACATCCCTTCTCAAATCCGAGATCACCATAATATTACTCATTTAAAGTATCGTCATTCCGCTCTTAGTCCTCCTTTAATAATAACAAGTCCCCACTCACAAATTAAATCCTTAGATATGAACTTGATACGTACTAGCACTTACCTACATATCCTTCCCTTAGAATCACCTTCATCATTAATAACAATCTTCTGCAAATATCATATCCTAGTAATGTACCTAAATACTAGCACACTATTTCCATATCTACCGTGCTTCTTTATATCAAAATCTTAACTTAACATCCTCTCTTAGTTTGAACTACTACTAATTGTGTGTCCACACAACATTTCCAAATAACCTCGATTTAACTATATATATCATTTCTATATACTCAAACTTCTTCATTATGTTTCCCAAATCATTTCAAATCCCCCTAAATTTACCTTATAACCTTGTGTCTCAAACCAAGTTCGAGTTAATACTATTTTCATAAATCAAATATCACTTTAAAGAATAATCCCATCACAAGCTAAGGTTTACACTTTATCTTAATAAACTCCAATAACATCAAAGTGATTAGAAACTAATTCTATTCTCAACGAAAGGACTTAAATGCTAATCATGTACAAGCCACACTCAAATCAACACCTCTTATAAACACCATATGCTTAAACCTCCTTTTCTTTAAACAAACCTATCACCATTAGAAAACATCATTAGAAAATAAGTTCATCTTCACATCCAAGTATTAATTTCATAAACTTGAGTCTAATTCCTTTCTCATCGTTAAACACTAGATTCGGGACCAGGTATCCAACTTATAAGCCAAGATTTCCAATCAACTCCACAACTAACCATCATCTCAACCATAAAAGGCTACAAGGCTTCAACTAATTCAGTCCTATACTAATTAAGAACCAAACAAATTTTGTTGTCTCTTTATCATCTTCAACAACTACCCACATTATCCAAATATATCTAGTACTTAAAATAAATTCTCGTAATAACAATTTCTTTCTACCACTAATTGCTCACTATACCTTATTAACAAGAATTAATTCTTTTAATAAACTCATTGTCTAACACTTATTTCAAATCTTACTTTCTAACTTTCAAGGCACAATCAACCACGATACTCTCTTTTATACAACAACTTACCCAAGTAACTTATCCCAAAAATATCGTATTTATCATGAGTAAGAATATTAATCATTTCAGTTCCCTACTCTACTTAGGAACTTAAAACGACAAAGCTACAAACTTTCTACCCAATTTCTAAGCATAGTCAATATCCGATGTGGACTCAACTAGACACGGCCAGTAACAACACCCTAACTTTTAGCAGTCCGATCAGAATCAAACTGTTCTGATACCAAATGAGACACCCCGCTGTGCCCCTTTGTGACATTTAGTTTAAAACCTCAGTTATTAGTTCCTTAAGCGCGCGTTTAGCGTTAGAGATTTTCACAAATCATTTTCGAAATGTCCCCTTTAAAAATCGGAGATTTGTATGACGACGGAAAAACACCTGATAGACAGTTTTATAACTTCAAAACTTAATCCAACCATAAATGGTCTCTGGTCTTGCATCAACTGCCAGGAGCGGAAGAATAAATACACAAACTCCAGTCGTGATAAAGACTTAGGAGAGAAATAGATACAATAATCCCAAATTGGTTTTCACGCACATAAACAGTTTTCATTAATAACATAAAATATTCGCAAGATTACAATATATAAATACCCCAACTTTATTTATTACATTACCAAAACACTGTTGAGGGTATCCTCTCGGTAGGAGCCCTCACAGGCATAGACTTAGACAAAAATACTAAACCACTGAAAACATCTAAAACTTCTCACAAGACGCACTGGCCATATACTACCTGGACCCTAATCACCATGGGTCAAGACTCGAGCTTTGGCATCCGGCTCATAGGGAATCCCGTCCAACCCCTCATCATTTAGTTTGTCCACCAGGTCTTCTAGTACGATTTCATAATAAACAAATACAACATGCAGAGAGATGCAGGGGATAAGAAACAGTTCTATCATAAAAAAACGGAAAAGAGTCATAGTAAACTATACAGTAATTATCACAGACACAACATCAGTCAAGTCATCCATCTTTCATAAAATTATTATATTCATCCTACCCTCACTCCTACAACTAAAACTCGATACTGAACATGGCTATGGTTTCCTCATCATAGTTATGGTTATCGGTCGATCGATCAAGCGACACGTCCCATTCCCGGTGCACATCCTTAGTCATGGTGAGAATGCTCATGCAAAGCAATGACACTATAGCTGCACAATAAACCCGGTGCACACCCCGGACCGTGGGTGCTCATGCAAAGCAATGACACTATAGCTGCACGATTATCCCGGTGCACACCTTCACCATGGTAAGAACGCTCACGCAAAGCGTGACACTACAGCTGCACGATGATCCCGGTGCACACCTCATCCACTCACAGAGGTGCTCATGCAAAGCAATGACACTCGTAGCTGCACAAGTTAAGTTTATCAGGCGTCCAAGCGACACGTCCTATTCCCGGTGCACATCCTTAGTCATGGTGAGAATGCTCATGCAAAGCAATGACACTATAGCTGCACAATAAACCCGGTGCACACCCCGGACCGTGGGTGCTCATGCAAAGTAATGACACTATAGCTGCACGATTATCCCGGTGCACACTTTCACCATGGTAAGAACGCTCACGCAAAGCGTGACACTACAGTTGCACGATGATCCCAGTGCACACCTCATCCACTCACAGAGGTGCTCATGCAAAGCATGACACACGTAGCTGCACAATAAAGTTTACCATTTGGACGGTCCCACGAGGACTTCGGGTCTTGTATGTGTCTCACATACGGTTACAGAAACAACACAACTCATGAACCTCACAGACTCCTATGGTCATAACCTAGCGCCTTAACTTCTCATCAAGACCTCAACACATGCTCTATGTAACAACACCTCTTTAACATATTTCATGTAGGTTAGGCACCTCTAAAAATCATCATGATCCTCACGCCCAAAACAACTCATCTCTTAGACCACATATATATCTTCGCTTAATCCACTAAGCATAAAGTAAATACCACACAGATCACGCATAACATCAAGTCAATTCAAAGATATTTCAAAACATCAACATAGCACTAAATCAGTTCAACAAAGGTAACAAAACTCAAATCAACCATCAATAGTATAAACATCAACCTAATATCGATCAACCTACAATCCCCGAATCACCATGGATGTTTTATAAAAGCAATTTAAAGCGATTCTGGTCTTGTCGATTATTCGACTTCTAGTAGGGTTTAGGTCGCCCTACATAATTACTACATAATTTACTACTTATCGATTCTGACAATAGGTTGATTCTTTCCCCCACCTTTTAATGCGTTCGGAGGTTTTTCTGGAACTTCACAGTCATGCAATCAGCTCCAATGAGTTCCCTAAAAGGGAATTCATACTTCTCCAAAGCAAGCAGGAACATGAAAAACATCCCAGAGAGATGATCCAAGCATTGAAACAACCAGACAAAATACTGAATTAATTTCTCAACAATCAAAATATAAATATAATTCAATAATATATTTAATTTCTCAAAAACTCATTGATTTAAATCAAAAACAGATTTGGGGTTTTTAGGCTCAAGGTTAAAATTGGGGAAAAATCAATTTAACAAGAGATTAACAAAAATTGATTTAGGGAGACACTTAATCATGCTCCCAATTTCAGAAAACACCAATTAATTTCAGATTTTGAGAATTAAAATAAAAACCTAGGGTTAGGGTTTCAAAATCAATTTGGGGGTTTTGAATCTGAGCAAAATAGATGAGGTTTCACTCACCCAAGGAGGAAGGAAGAGAAGTGGTGGCTGCAGGGAACTTTGGCGCGGCTGCAGTGGCGGCGACTCCGGCGAGGACAACAGCCAAACGGAAGCCAAATGGACCACACATGGACGAGCTCAGTACGCAGTCGGCTCCTCCCTACAAGTGTAGCCGGACGACGACCGGCGACAAGGTGTAGGCGGCGCTCGCGGCTGGACAACGACGCAGTGGTGACAACACTTGCGATCGTCGTTTTTCCTCACTCCAGGTGCTGAGAAGCGGTGACGTAGAGGTTGAAGGGTGGTCGGACGTTGCTCAAGCGGCGGCTGGTCGGTGCTGTGAGCTAGGGTGGAGAAGATGAAGTGAGGAGGAAGAGAGAGGTGGAGTCAGGAGGAAGAAGAAGCAGAGAAAGAAGAAGAAAGAAGAAGAAAAAAGAAAAAGAAAGAAAAAGAAAGAAAGAGAGAAAGGAGAAAAAGAAAGAAAGAGAAAAAGAGAAAAAGAAGGAAAAAGGAACGGAGAAAGAGCACGTGAGGGGAGGGGTTACGGATAGAAATAGGAGAGAGAATTTCTTATTTTTGTACTAGTGGGTAAAAAATGAGTGATAAATATTAAGTTTAAAATAATCATGTTTTTAGTTTTTGAATCAAAAAAATAAAGATTGATAAAGATATAATTTCGAAATTTAAATTAGAGTAAAGATTAATAGTTGAACTGATCAACTAAGAAAATACTCGGTCCAAAATTTAATCTCCGATTAAGGTCAAACCAGTTTGTTTTCAACTCTAAAATTAAATTGAATGAAAATATGAAAATTCTTTTCTATTAAACATATTATTTAAAATATTTTTTTGTACCGGTAATAATAGTGACAATAATGTAACTTATTGTCTAGTAAGCGTGCATTCACTGAAATAAGTCAGTGCTAACGCACCCAATAAAATAATTTGAAGAGAGTAATTTAATTACTCAAATTAAACCACATAACAAGATTAACATAAACATCCAAATAAAATAAAAACGGGCTGTTACATTTGACAAGCAAACTTCTCTGACTGCTCATTTCTTTGAACCGCTTTGTGCCAACTTGCTTGTTGTCCACGGTTTGGTTGTTTGACGGCTTATCTTGCCGATACTTTGTCAGCCTTGAAGACTTAGGCATTTCCACACTTTTGTACGTTGACAATTCTTGTTATCACTTTGTCAAAAGCTGGGTTGTTAATTTACCTTTTTCTGTCATTACTTCGATTTCTCCGTTAGTCAGCTAAATATATCCGTCAGAAATTTTACTCTTGACGAATGTGTCCCTCGTTTTGCTTTCTTGACGGTCTTGTTTGTCTGACATACTAACTCTTGTCAATTTTCCAAACTGTCAATTCTGCTGAATTCAACTCTCCTTTATGGTGGTTATCTGACGATTCTTCCTTCAATTCTTCTGTCATCCTGTCTGTCGGAATTATTTCTGTCAAGAATTTGAAATTCTTTTATTAACAGTATGTTAGTCTTTCTTTTTTGTACTTTTTTCGTTTTACTGCTCGACCAGAGTTTATTTCTGTTTGCTGAAATTCTATATTAGCATGCATACCCTTCATATAATTTGTATGATAATATGTTTCTTGTAATGAGATAGGATATCATTGGTCTCCCAAGGTTGTTTCGGTTTCTCCAACGACCATTGGCAAAATTGATTTCTGTGCTTCGCGCTCCCAAATCCAAGGAAGGGTATGCTGCTATTGGAGGTGGCTCTCCTTTGCGCAAAATTACTGATGATCAGGTGGACTTCCAATTCTCTTTTCTGCTTTCTTCTTTAGGTTTTTCCATTATAGTATATGCTTTCATTGTTTTGTGGTGTTTTTATTCTTCTGCAAGATGAACACCCTTTTGGCCTTTTACTATATAGTCAATAAATATTCTGCCCATTTAGGGTTTAGACTGGAATTAACAATGCTTTTATGGTTTGTGGCGCTTGTGCAGGCACTTGCACTTAAAGTGGCTTTGGAAGCAAAGGGCCTCTCTTCAAATGTTTATGTTGGGATGCGGTACTGGTACCCATTCACTGAAGAAGCAGTTCAGCAAGTAAATCCTCTCAAATTCTGGTCAAATGTTACCATTTTGCATTGTCAATGTTATTCCTATCATATGCCTATGTTTTCCTTTGATAACTAAATGACATACGGGGTGATTAGTCATGAGTTAGATTATTTATTCTGAGCTCGATGATTGAATCACCTTAGAGTTGAATCTAAAATTAAAAGTTCTTTATTCATGATAGATTAAGACGGATGGAATAACAAGCATCCGTGTTCTCCAGCAAATGTTCAGGTACTTTTTGTTGGCACTTTGTGATAGCTCTTACATGATTTAAAGATTATTATTAATTGATATTACTTAATTTGTCAGGGAAGATGCTTATTTGTCTACGCTTCCTGTTTCTACTATAAACTCTTGGTATCAACGAGAAGGTTATATCAAGTCTATGGCTTACTTAATTGAGAAAGAGCTCCACAGCTTTTCTGAGCCTGAGGAGGTGTATCTTTGTTCTTCTGGGGATCCATACCGAGATCAGATGGAGGAGTGCATCTTCTTGATCATGCAGGAGTTGAAGGCAAGAGGAATTAGTAATGAGCACACTCTTGCTTATCAGGTCTGTTTCGAACTCTTTCAACTTGCTTTTCTGGCATCTTGGGTTGAATGATGATTCCATGGCTTGTATTCTTGCTTTCCTTGGTTTATTTTTTATTTTTCTATATCTTACATTTTTGTTGGTAGCTGAAACCATATACAGATGAAGTTCTAGTTGAGCTTGGCCAGATTAGAGGCTAGAGGGTACCATATGGATTTTAAAATATGTTAATCATAACTGTCGAAAGTTGTATATAGCCTTAGAGTAATTGAGTAAAAGTAATTCTTTCTTCTTGTATCCCAGCTGTGAGTGACTTGAAGAAATTGACATGGAGTACAGGGAATTGGCTTTGGACTCTGGCATCAAGAATTGGGCACGTGTCCCTGCCCTTGGTCTCACCCCTTCCTTCATTACAAATCTGGCAGATGCAGTAACAGAAGCTCTCCCATCGGCAACAGCAATGTATTCTCCAACTAGCACCCCTGAAGATGTTGTTCATGACCCAGTTACATATTTTATCAAGATTTTCTTTGGCATTCTTCTTGTTATTGTCACCAAAAATGATGATGGCATTCAAGAATCTTGTCATCTAGAAGAATTATAATGTGGCTGCTGCGAGCATAGTAGTTGAAGCTATTGATATCTATACATGGTTTTCTCCTTTTTGTTCCTTCAGCCTCGAATGTATACATCACAGAGACATGAAGAAGCGATTTTTATACTACACCATAATGGGAACATGTGCGTTGGCTTAGGAGTATTGAAGAATTAATAACAAGTGGCAGTGACTCGACCCTATAGTAAACCCCGAACGGGTTACTGACTTCTGTATCTTGATTTTTTACATCACTTCTACATTTTAATTTCTACATAAAAACTGTTTAAAGATTTACATAATTGGTACAATGTCCGCACAGAACATTCATATGCACGGGATGAAACCTTTGTCCGAAATAATGATGTAAAAACAATGCAAATGTTGGTTGCTTAACACTATGTTTGGTTGGATGGATTTGGAGGGGTGTGGAGGGGAGAGAATATTTTAAATCTTTTATGTTTGGTTCAAATTTTGAAGTAAAATCTCTTTTGGGTCAATTTTAGCCCATTTCCAATACGGGAGGGATTTGGAGACGAGGTGAAGAAGCTTAAAAATATTTTAAGTAATCTGACTAAATTATCCTTGATGATATTTAGAAATCCAGAATTGCCCTTGTTGTATATTTTAGGTTATGATCGTTCACTTTCTACCTTGTGCCTTGGAAACCGTGAGCTTCCCAGCTTTTCTCTCTGCGCCAAGGCTTTTCTGGAGTAGAGGTAAATTTCTTACCATTTTATTTGATGCCTTTGCCAGCTTTCTACCTTTGTTCAAATTGACTCATTATTTTATGCCTTTCTCATTATGTGTGTCTGAGTTTTGTCTTTTCTGGAGTAGAGTCATTGTCTGCCTTTCTCATTATTTGATGCAAAGCCATATGCGCAGACACATACATGGGTTAGAAAAAAAAATTAATTAAAAAGCAAACATGCAGTTTAACTTTTTCTTTGCATACCATGGTCATCAAGGATGATACGGTAATGACAAGCAAATTGACCCAATATTTTATGCCTTTCTCATTATGTGTGTCTGACTTGTTTTTGTTTGCCTTAATTTCTCCAATAACATAGTGTAGTGTTATTTTAAAGGTTATGGAATGGTCTGTTATTTTAATGCAAGAAATTGTTAATAGATTCATATATTTGTTTCACTGTATTTTAATTTTGGAAATGTTTTGTTGTGTTAGATGGATCGTCAAGAGTGGAAAATGAGAGTCACTAGATGGTTTGATTTGCGACAATGCTGTAGATGTACTTAAAGGGTCAATGGATGTGGTTGCAGAGGCACTAAAAGATGGGAATGATGCAATAATGCCATAATGGGAGACAACTCCAACCTCCCTCCAATTTCAGGAGACGATTGTTGGAACTTAATCAAGGAATGTGGATGTGATGTGGACAAATTGCCTAAGATCTTTTGCTCTCTAATGCAAGATGGTTGCAAACTTCCAACAATTCTTCAATGTCCACTGAAAGCACGCAAGGCATTTATCATGCAACTGGTCTTTGGCTCCTCGGATCCGCCTTCGTATTGATGGTGCTATTGAGCTTGCCTTTGTATTGGTTATGCTTTTGATTGAAGGCTTGGAACATTTAGTTGATACTTTGTCATATTTTGTTTTTATTATTGTGAGAAAGCAATCGACTTTCTAGTGAACTTTTTATGGAATCTCTTTTAAGTTTAAAATGTTACGAGTTGTTTTGGTCTTTTACTTAGCATCTTATTATGTATGTTAATTTCTTTTATTGTTGTATAATTTACAGTGCTCCACCACTACCTCTCCAAGCAGGAACATTCTCACGTGGTGTGGTGACTATGCGTTGTGATATATCCACGTGTAGCATTATACCTATGGATTTGCATGATGCTATACAAGCATACAGTGAATAAAGTAGATAGTAGATAGTACACTGCACAAGTAATAAAAATGCATTTTGTTGTTGGTGGGAGGATTAAAGTGACGCTAGAGGTGGATTTTTCAAATTGATGACGAGATTTCTTTATTGCATTGAATATAATGCAATTGGTGCTTCATGTGTGGCTAGGATAAATGAATTATCAGAGTTATTCATATGAAGACAACTTTGATTACAATCATGAAATAATAAAAAGGGCATAAAAGTAAATTAATTTAAAAATCCCTCCCCTCCACTTTTGAATCAAACAAAAAATTAGTTATTTTTCCTCCCCTCCTCACAACCAAACATAATATCTAATTAAAATATCTCCCATCCCCTCCATTGAACCAAACACACCCTAAATATTGTCAATTGAGGAGAAAAAAGGGGGAAAAAGTGAGCATCTGTTAGTTGGTATGGGAGAGAAATATGAAAGAGAGAGAAGAGAGTGAGACTCACCCAAAAATAAAAACTTTTTTGTATGCCAATTAAGAGCATTTTTCAACCTCATCATCCCTATTAAAATTTTACACCCATTAACCAATGAAGCATGAAAAATCGTGCATTTGTGAATAAGCAGCTAAATTAATGAGTAAGCAATTCCTGGAGTCAGCCAAATCCAAACTTGGCTTGCCCCATATCTCCAGACACTGGCATGTATCGGTATACAGCGATACCACAGAATTTTGGCTAACATTTGCCAAATCTTACGATAGCAGTATTGCAGTCTTACAAATTTTCTGGCCTCTGCAATCTAACCACTGACCCAACAAACATTTGTTGGAGATAATCCAAATTAGTTAGTTGTTAGGAGTTTGTTAAAGTGTGGTTAGCTTGTTGTAACTAGAGTGATTAGTTAGAAGTTATTAGGAGAGTTAGTTATTGTATGTGTAAATCTATAAATAGATATAGTAAGTGATACAATTGTGTAGAAAAGTGTAATAGTGTGTGAAGTGTGAAATGTGTAGAGAAGTGTTATAGTGAAGTGATATTAGTGAATAAAATTTCAGTTTGTGATATTCCTTTTTCTCTCTAATTCTTCTTTGTGTGTGTGTGTAAGATTAGAGTGTTCTTGTACCAACAGTGGTATCTAGAGCTATAACGATCTCGAGAGAGTGTGTCCATGGAGGTGGAGAGTTTGAGTGAAGATCTTTCAATTCCCTTACCAGTTCTTGATAGCAAGAACTTCAATCATTGGGTTGTGAAGATGCATGTGATCTTTGATTTCTATGAGGTGCTAGAAATTGTGTAAGAGGGAATGCTAGATGTGGAAGGGAGTACTTCCAAGAAGAAAGATTGCTTGGCTCTCTCCATCATCCATCAATGTGTGAATGAAGCCAATCTTGAGAAAATCTCAACTGCCAAGAATGCAAAAGAGGCATGGGATATCTTGAATGAAGTTCATGGTGGTGTTGATAAAGTGAAGAGATGTGGTGCAACAAGGAGGATGATAAGGGCAGCCAAGGAATCTTCCAAGACTGCTTATCAGAATCATGAAGCTTCTGAAAAGTTTGTGATGCAAGAAGAAAATCATGTTCATGATGCCAAGCCCGAAAAGGAGGAGGAGAAACCCATTGTTGTTGAGGATAAAAGTGTGCATCCATGGAAGGCAAAGCTACTTCTCGAGGATAATAGCGTGGAGGCAGTGTTTTTTTCAGAGGGCATTCCAAAACTAGATGTTCAATATACTCTTCACTCAGTCCCAATTGAGAACAAGAAGGCAAGAACAGCGATGGCAGCAAGCCAGCAACCCCAAGAAATTGGGATTTTGGTTCATACCAATGCAAGTGGTATTGATGGAGATTATCAGTGTAGCACCACAGCAGAAGAAGATGGGTCTTCGAAGGAGCCAAGAGAGGATGCGTGTGGAACGAAAGAAGGTGATAATTCTTGTAACAAGAAGATCGAAGAAGAAGGAGACATCCATAGTGGTTCGGGTCAGGAGAGGACCCGACGGGTTTCCGAAGTTGCAGGTGTATACGGGTTCACGTTCAGTTTGTGGGCGATGATGACGCCGATGAAGAACAACACAGTGTCGTAGAGGATGCATCATCGGTCAGGAGTTCGCCGGAATCCCCAGAGGTATCTGTTTGGTGCGAGCAGAAAGAAGGTGAAGAATGGAGTGTTGAAACTCCTCTTGCTCCTCAGTGGTACACCCTGGAATCGGAGATGCTTCTTGCGGTTAAGAAAGGAGGTGGCACACCAGAAAGAACAGGGTACGAGAAATCGCAGTCGTCGGAGATGGCGATTGAGACGACGACTGCATCGCAGATCCGTACAAAAAACGCTACCGTGAAGAGGGAGACAATCACATCACGACAACGAGGGACGATTATGCCACAGCCGCCGCAGCTACTGAAACTGTCGTCGCCGGAAGGGACGACCCCGCCGCCATCTACAAAGTTGCTACGTATAGACGGAGATGGAGTGCAAAAACGAAGTAGGCCAAGGGTGGAAAATCAGAAGTTGGATCCGTTCAGGCCACCATCGCCTGAACCGAAGGACCGGGATCCTCACGCGACGGTGACAAGAGAAACGGAGGTGGTGTCGACGAGCTTGAAGTTTGTGGTGGTGCTGACTGTCGCGAAGGAGAAGATGATGCTTGTAGGGGCAGTTTTGGAAAAGCCCCAGCAGAGAGTGTTAGGGCAGAATTATTTTCGAAAATGGGTCAGGCCCAAGTTGTTCAGAAGCATGATAGTCGTAGAGTTTGGGCTGATGTTAGTTTGTTCCATTCTGAATGACTAATGTGCATGCAACAAGCCCATTATAGTGAAGGAAGGAAATTGCTTCAGCTAAGAGAGCATAGAGAATGGTCAATTTCACAAATAAGTGATGAAAGGCATGTTGGGTCAATTTTATTTGCTCTTGTTGACCTAATGAGTGAAACCCAATTCTTTAAAAGATTGATATGGGATCCAGGAGGATATATGTGTGTTTTAGTGTTAATAATGTGTGCATTATAAAAATGCAAATTTGAGTGTAAAATTGTATTTTGTATTTTGTACTTTTAGCTAATTTGAATTAAGGGGTGTGTTGGAGATAATCCAAATTAGTTAGTTGTTAGGAGTTTGTTAAAGTGTGATTAGTTTGTTGTAACTAGAGTGATTAGTTAGAAACGATTAGGAGAGTTAGTTAGCGTATGTGTAAGTCTATAAATAGATATAGTAAGTGATACAATTGTGCAGAGAAGTGTAATAGTGTGTGAAGTGTGAAATGTGTAGAGAAGTGTAATAGTGAAGTGATACTAGTGAATAAAATTTCAGTTTGTGATATTCATTTTTCTCTCTAATTCTTCTTTGTGTGTGTGTGTAAGATTAGAGTGTTCTTGCACCAACAACATTGAATTATTTTATGATATACGAAGTAGCTATACGCCCAAATAAGTACTTTCAATACCCAATCACATTCAAATAAAAAGATTAAACCAAAACCCGAAGCCGGTGGATCGAGCACCGCATACCCCCCCCCCAAATCTCTAATATCTAACGGAGCAACAAAGCCACCCAACAAGAAAATAAAAAAAAACTCACCACAAGACGCTGGAAGGTGAATCCAGCCTTTGTCCTCGTGAAGGATACTAGCCAAACGAGGAAGCAGGTCTTAGAAAGCATGAAAAAAATTACCAGAATTTAGACAAAGAATCCATCGCGTGATTTGCTTACAGAAACGTCTGAATTTCAAAAACAATAGAAAAAGAAGGATGCAACTGTACGTTGACGTTGAACCAATCTTATAGATGGCGGATGGCGACCCACCAAAAATCTATCATACATTATAGCGGATGACGATGTGGTCATATGATGGATGTCATGGCGGACAAAAAGAATTATATATATATATATATATATATATATATATATATATATAAAACAAAAATTATAAAAATAAATATAAAATCCAAAATACTAACAACATATATCAAGAACAATAAACTAAATTGATAGAAAATATCATAAGGTCTCATATTCACCTATCATAGACTACTAACAAGATTGATTACCACCAAGTTCAAGACTTCTATTGGAAATAGCAGCATTTAAGGCTCAAGATTCATGTATCTTGGTCTCTTGTAATCATAACATGTAGGCTAAAATGTACTTTTCGTCCCCCAAGTTTTTTAATTTGACGAAAATGGTTCCCAAGTTGTTTTTTTTTTGGCAATTTTAATCCTCAAAGATTTTCAAAGTTACAATAATCATCTTTCCGTTAAACCTCAGTCCGAATATTAACGGAACCTGCTAAGTGTACTGCCACATAACCAATAATTATTTTAAAAAATGTATTTAAGTGAAATTAAATTCATTTAAAAATATTTAAACAGAAATTAATATTAATATTACCTTGTTATACAACAAAAGTTTCTGAAGAGGGTTCGTATCCTTCTACTCGCCCCCATCTTCATCGTCGTCTTGAGCTTCTCCTTGAAAGGTCGGTGGACTTCATACCAGCTTCTCCTTCGAGCTTCTCCTTTTTTAGCCAAATTCGAGTGACATTCGTAACCATGGAATAAAAACCCATGGAAGATAAACCTAAATCAAGCGAGATTTCTTCCTTTTTCTTCCTCTTCACTCTTGGGTCTCGACCGCCATAGAAGAAGAACCCGGCCCGGCGGTGTTATGGTTGTGTGGCAGGTGAGATGATTTAAATTTCTCTCATGGTTCTTTGAGGGTATTTCTAATCGTGTGGGTTTGTGGTATTCATCCAGGGCACAAATTGATTCGGGGTTCTCAATATATTGTTGAAGATGTTTAGATGCACAAATTAACCAAGTAGTTTGTGGCAGTGTGGATAGATTGCATTATGAAAATGACCCTTGTGTACAATTTATTGGGAAAACGGAATTGTGGGTTTATTAACATAGAGAAAGAGAAGAAGATTTTGAGTTTGACCTTTCAATTATCAATTATAATTCTATTCTATTTCTAATAATTTAATTGAAACATCATTTTAATAATTTAATTTTTAAATATATTTAAGTATAAGTGCAGCAACATGGCAGTAAACATAGGTACCTTCATTGAACTACTGTGCCACAAATCCATTCCGTTAATATTTGGACGGAAGTTTAACAAAAGGATGATTATTGCAACTTTGGAAATCTTTGAGGACTGAAATCCCCAAGAAAAAACTTGGGGGATCATTTTTGCCAAATTAAAAAACTTGGGGGACGAAAAGTACATTTTAGCCTGACATGTAATTGATTATGGAGTGTATATAAATAAATTCTAGTGCTATGATTACAAGATAAATAAATTCTAGTGCATTACCCTAAGCATAAGTACATGAACGAATTAAACCAAGATACATGAATCATAAGCCTTAAATGATGCTATTTCCAATAACTTCAAAATTCAAATAACAAAATAATAAAAACATCATCACAAAACTAATCCTCTTCCTCAATCCCAACATAATCAATTTCTTGGTTACCTAATGGTTTGGAAGCCATTTTCGGACTGAAAAAGGAAAATAGAAGAGGCTTGTCGCTGGTCACCGGCCAGAGGGTGGTTGCCAGAGGTCAGTGATCGCCGAACGATGGTCACCTGAGAGTGGGTGTCACCGGAGAGTGGATGGTTGGAGAAGAAAGGATGAAATGGGAGAAGAGATGAGGTTCACGTCAATATACAAACATGAGAAGTGGGAGGTCAGATATGTTTTTAGGGTTTTGCCCATTTTGGCCCAATTTCCGAGTCGGGTCACACAACCCAAGCAACTCATAAGGCTGATTTAGGGTTTTTTCCTCAAAAAACCCAAAAAAACCCATTTTTTCCGTCATGGCAGGTGCCTTCGCCATGCGGCCGCCATTTTCCGCCACAAAATCCGCCACACCACCACCTCCGTATGGTGTTTCCCTCGAAACCCGCCACCATTTTCCACCATGGCGCCGTCGTGGCCGCTATTCAATAACACTGCATTGAACTTAGGTTTAAGAGTGAGAATATGAACCTTCATTAATCACTAATATGGGGCAACACACTAATACTCGGAAGAGCATCAGACCCCGAAATAATAGCAGAGCCAAACAGCATGAGTCAAGATAATTCAAAACATGCGAGTCCAACATCCAACAAAGTACAAAACGTGAGTTCCTAATTAACAATAACAAAATATTCAAAAAGCAGAATCTCAATACATCAATGCTTCCATCTAAACACTGCACTACTACAATAAAGAGAACAAAAAAAAGAAACACAAATATTAACTCGGAGGTGACGCTTTAGCAACTCCACCTGTTGAGCAGTGGTGCGATTGCTCCATCATAGCTTCCACGAGTATTCCCATTGGTATTACCATCACTAGAATATCTTCTTTGTCCCGAGTATAGCCAAGACACCATAAGAACTGTTGTTGTATGAAGGCGGTGCTGTCCATAACCAGCAGCCACCTTTGGGAGGCGCACCATATGATTGAGGACCATACCCTGGTTGAGCATACCCAGAGGGTGGGGGCTGGGCGGGGGTATCTTGCCGACCATAGCCTCTCTTTGTACTAGGCTTTTGAGATTGAGGAGGTCCATAACCGTGATGTGGTGGGTTGCCATAAGTCGCTTGGGAGGTTGGGGGTATCCCATAACCTGGGCCGAGCTGTTCCTTGATGTGGATAGTTGGCGGTGTTTGGGCTTGGTTGTTGGTTGGTAGCATAACCTTCTTTGGGCCATTGTAGAGGTTGGACAGGTGGAGCTTGGGCTAAATCCCCCTGCGACCCATAGTTGGAAGTTTGGCCCTCTTGTCTTTGGGTTAGTCCCACTACCATAGCTAGGAGCCGAGCTATAGCCTTGTTGATCGTAAGTTGTTGGTTGACCATACCACGATTGTGGTGGTGCATTATACGCACTATAGCCGTCTGAGCATAACCCCTGTTCCGAATGGTTATAACCGAGAGGAAGGTGGTTGATCAGTAATTGTATGCAGACCCATCACCCGCAGTGCGGGACCTCCAGGATTTTTTGCTTTGTGGTTGTTGACTATAGTAATCATAACCACCATGAGTAGGTCTTGGTGAGGTGGTGCAGTGGACGGGTCCCAATTGGTGGAATATCCACCAGATTGCTGGGGAGGATAGCCTGCATATGGTGGCTGAGACACGTTATACTGTGATGATGGCCCAGAGTATGCTCCAGGTTGCACATAGCCCATAGGAGCAACAGGTTGGGCCCAGCTAGAGGGTGGTCGGGCTTGGTAACCTTGCTGAGGATAACCTCCTGACATTGCTGGATTTCTGGGACGATTCTGCAAACAGAAAATTGAAAACAAAAATAAAATAAAATAAAATAAAAGTGAACTCACCCAAGGTGCCATGGCATACATGTATAGAAAGCAACAGTTGCACACACAAATAGACAAGTAAAACTTCAATAAATATCAACATGAGGAACACAATACATCTTTTGCATAAATAAAGAACACGTGATTAAAATCAACAAATAGACAAGTAAAACTTACATGAATAAATAAAAACATATAAAGAACAGAAGATAAGGGATATATGTCTTGTATAAACAGATTCCATATAGGATCAGAAGGGGACACCTAGATACCGTACTGGGTCGTGATATAACGGAGTTGGACTCTAGCAGAAGCACACCCTTTCCCTATTCGAAATGAATGGACAAGCATTAAATATTATATAAATTTAATAAGCATTATATATATTTTTATATACAAAACACAAACTATCCGGTCAAAATCTTTTTATAAGCATTACATATATATATATATATATGTATGTTATTTGTGATTTGCAATATTTATATTATATGATGATATGATATATCATACGCAATACATATAACACGTAAACTATCCAGTAAAAAAAAACACGTAAACTAAAAGTAGAGAGAGAGAGTAACGCAAGATAGAGAGAGAGGGAGGGAGGGTATTTTAGAGGGAAATAAATGTGGGTATTTTTATCTTTTTTTATAGTTGTCATTGGACAACTTTTTGTCACGGGACAACTTTTTGTCACATGGTTTTGTGATGGACAAGATTTTGCGTTTTTGTAATGTCCATTGTTCCATTAGTTGTCCTGTCCCTAGATCATTTTTTGAATTAAACGTGGAACAAGTATACTTGTGCTGTCCAGTCCCTTAATTTTTAGTGAATCAAACGCACCCACAATCATGATTACCTCAAAAAGGCAATCCCCCACATGTATCTCAAAATATGTTATTGCCTCAAAAGGCAATCCCCCATGTAGTATCTCAAAATGTGTAGAGATTTATTCCAGGTTACATTATAAATCATTCATTCACGAATACTTGGACCACAGATATATCATACACTAAAAGTAGGAGGAACCATAAACCCAAATACAAATACTGTCAAGACAACTCTTATCTCCCAAGTATATAGAAAATTATCCTCTTAACCTTTCCTTAATCAAATCTAAGAGGTCAACCCCAGTTGATCATCAAATAAAAGCTAGTATAATTAGCTACCATTTTAACTCAGATAATGCAAAATGGGGGGAAAGGCTTGTACCCACAAATGTACTGTGTGCTGCTAAAAATCACAATTACAGAAAAAAAAAAAGACACGAATTACGAGACAATGACAAATTACGAGATAATCTTAGAAAAATGAAAAACACCACAATGATAGAGGCAGAAGTGCAGTGGCACCAGCTATAGCTAGGCACCAATGCACTAATGCCCACATGAAAGGTAAAACCCACTGAAGAGTAACATCAGAAACAACCGACAAAGATAAAAAAAAAAGTTAGCCATAAGTAACATAACTTGTTTGTTATTTGAAACAACTAGAAGATTTTAAAATGGGCAGAAATAATAGGATAGAAAAAAGAAATGGTTGCTCACAATGGACAAACTTTAGGTTACTATGCCAGATGTAATTACAGCACAGGATACAAGGATGAAATACTAATTTTCAATCAGGGTAGTTAATGTTATATTAAGCATGGACGGTTAAACGGTGTGGACGGTTTATTCTCATCCATTGTATTCTTAGTTTCATTGCATCTATTCTCCTAGGACTTACCATAGATAATTAATGCTCTAGGAATCAGGTTCCCCTATCTATTATATATTGTAGTCCTATTGGAATGTTAATACAAGGGACATATTCAGTTTCAGTTTTCAAGTAGAGTCTTCAATCTTTTTCTTATATTAATTTCTTCTCTATCTAAAATCCATAACTTCAACATTCAACTGAAAATGAAACCATCAACAAACAAAATCCAGCAATCTAGCATCCAGACAGGATATCAAAAAGTAAATCATGAAGCATAATGTGCTAAGCAGATAATCAGATAAACACAGAGAACTAAAATTGAAAAGAAAAAAAAATATATAAGAACTATGCATCATCAGCTTTGTCATATGTTGTTTGTTGCAGCTCCCTCCTCCTGTTGATCATCATACTCATTTCTTTGGACAGTTTTGTCGAAGAGATTGGAGAAAGCAATGTTGTGCAACTAGTGAGTGACAACGGAAGTAACTATGTATTGGCTGGTAAGAAATGTTGTTCACTTCATGCACAAATGTCATCAATTATTGTTAGTTTGACACTCATTTTATTTTATTGACTTGACTCTTAGGTAAACTATTGCAAGCCAAGAGACCAAACATGTTTTGGACTCCATGTGCTGCTCACTGCCTAAACTTGATGCTAGAAGATTATTGGAAATTGCTTATAATTAATATTCTTATTGAAATTAGATTAGGATTAATGTTATATTAAGCTTGGACGGTTGAACGGTATGGACAGTGGATTCTCATCCATTGTATTCTTAGTTTCATTGCATCTATTCTCCTAGGACTTAGCATAGATAATTAATGCTCTAGGAATCAGGTTCCCCTATCTATTATATATTGTAGTCCTATTGGAATGTTAATACAAGGGACACATTCAGTTTCAGTTTTCAAGTAGAGTCTTCATTCTTTTTCTTATATTAATTTCTTCTCTATCTAAAATCCATAACTTCAACATTCAACTGAAGATGAAACCATCAACAAACAAAATCCAGCAATCTAGCATCCAGACAAGATATCAAAAAGTAAATCATGAGGCACAATGTGCTAAGCAGATAATCAGATAAACACAGAGAACTAAAATTGAAAAGAAAAAAAAAAATATAAGAACTATGCATCATCAGCTTTGTCATATGTTGTTTGTTGCAGCTCCCCTCCCCTGCTGGTCATCATACTCAATTCTTTGGGACGTTTTTGTCGAAGAGATTGGAGAAAGCATTGTTGTGCAACTAGTGAGTGACAACGAAAGTAACTATGTATTGGCTGGTAAGAAATGTTGTTCACTTCATGCACAAATGTCATCAATTATTGTTAGTTTGGAACTCATTAAATTTTATTGACTTGACTTTTAGGTAAACTATTGCAAGCCAAGAGACCAAACATGTTTTGGACTCCATGTGCTGCTCACTGCCTAAACTTGATGCTAGAAGATATTGGCAAGATTCCTAGAATTAAAAGGGCAATACAAAGAGGCGTCAATCTTGTGGGTTTTATTTATAACCACACATTGGCCTTGAACACAATGAGGAAGTTCACAAGCAAGGCGGAGTTGGTTAGATACGGAGTCACTAGGTTTGCTACGTCTTTCCTAACTTTGCAAAGGTTGCATAATCAAAAGAACAACCTTAGAAAAATGTTCACTTCTGATGATTGGTTGAAGTCCAAGACAGCCAAAGAACCTAAGGAAAAAAAGGCAGCTGATGTTGTACTTATGCCTACGTTCTGGAATGATGTTATTTTCACACTTAAGGCTATGGGCCCTCTTGTACGTGTGCTTAGGCTTGTTGACAATGAAAAGAAGCCTGCAATGAGTTATATTTAGGAAGCCATGGATAGCCAAGGAGGCAATTCAGAATGCCCTCAATGGAGATGAAAGCAAGTAGAAGGAGATTTGTGAAATCATTGACAAAAGATGGGAGTGCCAACTTCATCACCCACTTCATGCAGCTGGCCATTTTCTAAACCCTGAGTTCTTCTACAAGAATCCAGGTTATAGAACTTGATCATGAAGTGGTGGAGGGACTTCATCATTGCATTGAAAGGCTTAGTGCAAATGATGCAAATTGTGGACAAGATTACCAACCAGTTGTCAAAATATAAGAGAGCTTTAGGCCTCTTTGGGATAAGATCAAGTTGTAAGGCATCGGACTACTATGACTCCTGGTAGGTGGAATTGTGGAAGTGTTGTTTTTTTTTTCTTTTTAAACATAGTAATGCCTAAATATTATTGCATTACTTGCAGCTGAGTGGTGGAGGAATTATGGATCACATTGTCCAGATTTGATGCAACTTCCCATTAAAGTATTGTGCTTGACTTGCAGCGCATCAGGATGTGAGCGAAACTGGAGTATTTTTGAGCATGTAAATTAATCTTAACATTTCAGTTTCTAAAGAAACTGAATGTTAAGATTCAGTTTTTGACATTCAGTTTTTGACAAAGAATGTATAGAAACTAACATTCAGTTTTTGTAAAAAACTTATGACAGAGATCCATTCGAAGAAGAGAAGTAGGCTTGAGCATGAGAAGTTACAAGACTTGGTTTATATTAAATATAACCAAGCTCTTAAGGAGCGTTTTGACAGCAGTGATGTGACTGATCCCATTCTCTTGAATGATATTGATGATAGCAATGAGTGGTTAGTGGGAGAAATGGGTGGAGATGGGGAAGATGCTAGTGCTGAATTGGTTTTTGATGATGATACCTTAACATGGGAGACGCTGCTGACTTAACAGGGGCTGGTGAGCCTTCAACCTACACTAGGCAGCATACAAGAAAAGGGAGGCGGTTGCTTCTAGGCCTTCAAGCTCAAGGGGAGGAGTCATAGAAGAAGAAAAAAGTGATGAAGAGATTCAAGAGGGAGGAGGAGGAAAGACTCTACAAGCTTAGTAGTGACACTGAAAAAGAAGAAGAATACTTGGATGATCTTGAATATGGTGTTTGATGTTTAGTTTAATGTTTAGTTTCTTTAAGCATCTAGGTCTAGGGTAGTATGCATAAATTGATGTGCACACTACTTTTTGTACTTGTTAACTAGTGTGCTTTGCTTAGGACCTATGACTATGTATATGTTAAGTTTAATGTTTAGTTTCTTTTAAGCCTCTAGGCCTAGGGTAGTAGGGCTTAAATTGATATGTGCACACTACTTTTTGTACTTAACTAGTGTGCTTTTGTTAGGACATACATATGACAATATGACTATCTATGATGAATTATAAATATGACTTGAATTTTGAGTATTTTTAGTATTTTGTACATGTATAAGTATCTAGTATAAATTTATCTTCCTGTCTAACCTGTATAAAAAAGCCTAAAATGGCGGTCATCCCGCTATGCACTGTACCGCTATAGAGTTTTTTGGATCCGCCGCTCCGCGCCGCGCCACTATCCGGGATTAACTACCCTGTTTTCAATTATATAATAGTTCTTTCAAGCAATGAACTGAAAAGAAAAAACGGCATAGTTTAAAAGGATTTCAATACAACAACATAGTATTCAGTAAAATGTGGCACTTTATAGAGTCAAAGACATTAACAGGAGACTTACTGCCCTTGATAATAAATATCAAAACTAAGATTTAGAACCATACCAGGGCATGCTGAGGGAACACCAACAAAGGGATTCATGTTGGTGTCACCAATGGTCCAATACACACACTAACCCTACAACAGTCCCAATAAAAACATCAGTCATAGGATACACAATTAATAAGCATATTCCATCATTGAACAGGCTATAACCCCAATGAGTATCCAGTTGGACCAAAAACAATGGCATAATCGCAGTAGCCTTCATGGCCCCAGAACCTATACCACAAAAAATATGAAAGAGCCACCTCACCAAAGTACAGGGAAAAGAGAAAAACTTAACCACGATTATGCAGTCTTTGCAAGCTATCTTAGACAGCAAAACTGACTTACCCAATCCTCAAATAAATATTTCCACCAACATCCTTAATTTATAATTATGAACACCTAGTTTTGTCCAGGTGTCTCTTTTTTTAATTAATATTTTGAAAAGACAAAAAAAAATTGCAAAAAATAAAAAAATATTTTGTTCATGCTCTTGGCCCAATAGATGATTAGAGTTAACCCAAATTTTAATTACAAGTTTTATGTAGCCCAATTATCCAAGCCCAGGGGTTTAAATAAAAAAAAATAAAAGAATAAGTATTTTGTCCTCTTTGTTTTCTCTCACTCGTAGCTCTCTGCCTCCTCTCAATTCAGGTAAAAATCAGCTTTGTTTTTATTTACCCATTTTTGTTTTTTTTGTGTTTTTTTCCAAAACAAGGGGTAGCAACCCCTGCACCTACATCAGCCACACAGAGTAGTGGCAGCACCACCATGGCACCCTCTCTCTGTACCTTCGTCCTACCTCTCAACAAACAAATAACAAAATTGGGCATATTCTTCCCTTTACTCTATTATATATACACAGAACCACCTTCCAACAACTCCCTCCTTTCATTTTCACCTTCACCCAAAGCTTACTCCCCTTAATCACCATACCAGTAACAGAAGCTTCCTTTAATATCATCAACTCACAAAAACTCATCTTTGCTACCATCCCAAATCAAAAAAATAAAACAAAAGAGAAAACCCAATACATAAAAAGTAGATCAGACTCTCATTTCAAGCTCTTCCGACGAGCTCCGTCATTACCGTCACGCAAGCACCATTGCCACAAACTCCGTCCGATCGTGCTGCCGCCGCCGTCGCGACCACCACAAACAAGCTAGTCGCCACTGGCTCCTCGCCTCGAGCAATCCCATTCTTCGCCCCATTGTCACAACCGCATACCATCCTCTACCCGGATCCGCCACAAACTCGGACTCAAAGACCGAACCGTCGTGACCATCACAAAGAAACCAGCCCTACGCGTCTCACCGCCATGCCACTGCGTCTAGAGCCTCTGCTAGTCTATCGCGCCTTCGCGCATCTCCTGCTCCGCCGTATTTCTTGTTGTTGCGTATTATTTCTAAAACCCATTTCCTACGTTTGTCTGCGTGATCTTGTGACAACTATTATATTGTGTGTATTGTCATGTTTAATTTCTATGTTTATTTTACTGAAGATTCTGCATTATGTGTTCTTATGTGATTGATTTGGTCCAAAAATATGATTTCAAAACTAAAGAGAAAAAACCTTTCTGAATTTGGCCTGGCAAATGTAGTAACTCATTCTTTTCTTTTATAAAAACTAAAATGTCAAAAAATTTAAAAAATGAAAAAAATCTAAAAAAAAAATCAAAATTAAAGTCAATCAACCAATCAAGCTTCATTTTTATAAGAACTACGTGACTTTGAAATTTAATTTTCCCTTTTGTCGTGTTTATCTTTTTTTATTATTTAAAAAGTAGGGTAAAATAAATATTTCTAAAGGTTATTAAGTTTGTTTTGCACAATTGACTTGAGGTACCGTTTTTAAACGGGTGATGTAGGGTGCTAACACCTTCCCTACTCGTAACCGACTCCCGAACTCAAATCTCTCTCTTTTTTAAAAAAGACCAGTTTCCTTAAACCCTGTAATCTTCTACACTCAATAAACCCTGTAATCTCTGTTAGGAGCGGTTACTCATAGCTCAACTATATAAACCCTGTAATCTTCTACACTCAATAAGAAAATCAGATTATCATTTCTCAGAATATGTTCTCTCAGTTTTTCCTCTCTTCTACCCTAGTTTGATTTCTATTATTTTCCGAACTAAAATATTGGTGGCGACTCCTCTGTTTTTACCTTTCTTTTAAGGACGCTCGGACGGGACTGTCGCGACAATAATTATATGGAAAGAGACAATGACTAAGATGTTATTATTTGGTTCAATTGAAAACTACAGATACACAGTTAGCAAGTCAGAAAATAGAAAGACCCTGAAAAGGCCATTCACATAAACCAAGACTAAACCAAAAAAATACTAATCAGTATGGTGTTTTTTTCTACTTTTGTGCATACACACTTGTAGCAGTCTTAAACCAATTAAAGAATATGAAACTATGTACTCTTGTATCTAGAAAAATATAATAAGAGAAATCCGACATAGATGTCTCATATATAAAAGATCAATTGCTAGACACACAAATATCTTAGGCAATGAAGAAAGCACTATTTCCTCAAACCTAAACTTACAAATAAGTCATTGCAATGGGTTGATACAATGATACATGAAGAACAATAATAGATGTCTGTTAATAATGGCCAGGATATGGCAAAATATCATTAGCAATATGAACAAGGAATTAACAGATAAGGACAGAATAGAAATAAAATGGTCCAAATAAAGTCAACCATATCATAATCTACCAAAGTTAAAATTGATTTTCTGCCCCTGCAAATGAATGAACATAAGTAATCGTTACAAAATAAAAGCATGAAAATAACATGTTACAGAAATCCACCACATTCTAATTTTATGTTCTCATGGTGCAACAAAATAATATGGATCCAATAGGCAACATAGGAGCATGGTATACATCTATCAATCAGTAGGCAAGGACATAAATCCAGACATAAAATCATATAGTTTAATCGAACTTAACCATTTTACAAAATAATTAAACTTGTGCATATAGAAAATACAAAATGCAACTGAAAATCCATATTTTTAAACCTAAACTATACTTGGCAAATGGCAAGCAAAACATGGTAAGCCAAATGCAACAAAAAGAAATGCCTCTTAAACATACCTCGCCACTGATGATTTGATTAACCAACTGCTTGGCAGACTCAATTTGATCAGGGGTCCCATCAATTTTTAATGTTCTTTCTGTTGATGTGTCACCTGGGGGAAGGTGCAGAGGTATCACCTGAAAAAAACATATAATATTAGGAAAAACAACAACAAACTCAATGCCTTGAAATTAATCTGCTATCGTGGCTGAGTTTTAACATTAGTTTTACTTATGACAAAGCTACAGTTAAAAACCACATAGCAACCAAAGCTAACTAGGATTTAGCACCTATCAACCAACACACAATGAAGACAATATACAAATACGTAAGTCAAAAGAGAGAACCTGAATGCGTGCTCCAGTCGAAGCTTGCATATTTTTTATTGACTCACCTCCTTTGCCAATTATAAGGCCAACCTGAAGATGCATGTCACAAGCCAAATGAGAATAAACCAAATACTTAAAAACATTTTATACAGCATATGCTTGTACGTATCTCCTTTGCACACCTTATTATTTGGAATTTTCATCACGAATTCATCAGACCCAGATTGTCCAGTCGATCGTCTAGCACCAATGCCAGAACCCCCAGATTCAGCCTGCTAAAAAATAGCACATATTAGTGATACATTACTAACACACCACTTCAACTTCACATAATTGAGCAAAAATATTAAGAAACACTACTAACACAACTCCATGAAGCAATCTTGGGAAGCATCATAAATTTATACATCAATAAAGTGACGTAAAAGAGATGATACCTCGGCAAGAACTTCAGTGATGAGTTTCTCAGCAGCGGCAATAGCATCAGGAGAACCCATAAGCTCAACCACCCTAGTTTGAGAATTGGGGTCAGCATCCATATCACGAGTGACTTGGATTTTGGCCCCAGACTGCAACTGAAGATACTTGATGGTCTCACCTCCTTTACCTATAATGACACCCACCCTCCCATTAGGGATATCGATCTTCTTGCTTGTACCCTGATGATGACCATAGGGAGCACCTGAAGGAACAGAGTATTGAGGCTTCCCATCTGCATTCACAAACACGATTGAGGAGACATTAAAAACCCTAGAATTACATAAAGGCATTTAGATGAAGGAAAGATATTTGGTTTGGTTACCGAAGGAATCGAAGGCGGTTGTGGGAGCACCATTGTCAGCCTTAGGGCGTTTGGCGGCGGCGTCGAGGGGAGGAGCACCTGCTCCGGTGAGGACGAAGCGAGCAGCGATCTCTTGAGCACGCTGCTTGGCGAGCTCGATTTCGTTTGCGGCGTCGGGAGGAGCAGCGTCGGCGGCGGCGGAGAAGCCGGTGGGTCTCTGGGCTAGGGTGGTGGGTTGCTCGTCGTACTTGCGCTTCAGGGGGGTGGACTCGGTCCCCGATGAGTACTGTGCTTCGTCAGCCATCAGAGAGAGAGAGAGAGAAGAAACCCTAAAGAGCAGAGACTGAGATTGGGTAAGCTGCGAACGGCGATACAGGTGAGGTCAGTGTGGGTGACTTGTCGTTTTATACTGCTGCCTATACTGGCGCCTCGCTAGATGAGATATTTTGCTTTCATAATTCATTCCCGAAATTAGTTGCATATCTCCATGATGTATGTAATTTTTAAATTTTTAAAGAATTGAATATATTATTTCTTAAAAAATATTATTTGTTATGAATCAAATTTCGTTAAACGAGATACGAATTTTAATAATCGATATATTATTATGTTTTATCAATAATCGTATCTAAATGTATCATTTGATTTTATATCCCCTAGTGTGATTGATTCAATATAATTCGTGGGTCAAAATTTCGTACTATACAGCAATCTCATATCACTCAATATAATTTTTTTATTTTAAATTTCTTAATCAATATTGTAAGAACACTAGTTAAATGTTGCGTATATGATTTTCTTTTTCACGGGTAGTAATCTAATATCCCACTAGACATAAATAAACAAACAAATGGCCGGTCAAAACAAAAAATTTGACACAATATCACTATAAAATAAATTTTTTATATAATAAAATAATTTTTTTATAAGATAATAAAATATATTTTTTTTATAAAAGAGGATAATAACATTAATTAAGCAACAAATCTTAGGGTAGAAACCCGATTACAATCATTGTTCAAGAAAACAATTTTTTTTACTCTTAACTAATCACAAATCACTTTATATTTGACTTTCTTTTAAAATAATTATGAAAAGAATCAAATATTTTTTTAATGATGAGACCATTTATGATTGATAGTTGTGTTATTTGAATATCAAAATTTAGATATAATAAGTGACATTGTATGTGTTTATTTTTATCTCTCACTTATTTTTATTTTTATCATCTTTATATACATGCAATCCAAAAATACATCAAATAACAGCGCTGCCCTTTTTTTATGTTTAAAAAAAAAACATTAGCTTATGATTGATGAGAATTTTTTTATCAAATGATTGATTGACAATTAAAAAATGTTGGATATTTTTTAAAAAATATAATCTAATAAATGATGGATATAAAATGTATATCTAACTATCTATTAAGTGACAATTAATTTTTTAATTTTCTGTCTTATTTTATCCTTTTTAAATGTTGGATATAAATAAACGAACATAATTTGACAAATATTATAAATAACTAATATATCTTAGGTTTAAATTATGTATTTTTTTTCAAAAGGCACCTTTATTTTATAAAAAGAAAGTCTATTAACCTTAAAGTTTTTTTTCACGTGTGTGTGTGTGTGTGTGTATATATATATATATCAAATAACTAATTATAAATTACTTTTTCAATTTTTAGTAACGAAGTTAGTGGTTAGTAGTTAGTAGGTGTGGTCATGGGTTTGGCCAGATACGGTAAACCGATCAAATCGACCCAACCCAACCCAAATTGTATGGGTGATTAGGTTGGGTTGGGTAAAAATATATAGAACCCATAAAGTATGGGTTGGGTATTGGGTTTCAAATTTCCAAACCCACTAACCCTTCTTTACCGTTGGAGTACTAGCACGCTCTTGGCAAGTTAGTCTTGGTCAGTTAATGAATTATTGTGGGCTTAAATTGGAACAATGGGTTCTTATTGTGCTCTCGTGGGTGTCATTTTTGGATATTTAGATTAAAAATAGGTCAAGGTGAATTGGCTTTGCAGCTTGTTTACACTTAGAAAGTTGGAGTAGGTTTCAAAAGTAACCATGCGGAAGGTTTCATGATAGGAAAATACATAGATGTACTGATGTCGAAAGCTAGCAATAATTTTCTTTGTGATTTTCGGCCCCTTTTCACCAATTTTTGCCCTGGATGACCTAAACTAACCCAACCCGAAGGTGGAAATCAGCGTGTTTCATGCCAGATCCGACTACTCAACCTAACCCATAAGTGGTCGGTTTGGATTGTTTCGGGTTTCATAAAATTTTTTTCACAAACCCAACCCAACCCACTAACCTTCACTAATTTGGGTGTTAAAACCCATTAAATCTAACCCATGGCCACCCCTAGCACTGAGTTTATACTAAAAATTGAAATGTCATTTTTGATATATTAGAATTTTGCAATTATTTTGATAAATTTTAAGATTGTCGGTACAATTTAATTATTTATTTTTTTGCATTTTTTCTTCCATTAAAAAAAAACACTCGTGTACTTTAATCTTTAAGTAACATTGTCAAAAGTCGTCAACTTTTACTCGATCCCCCACGAGAACAAGGAGCCCTCTTCTCTTATTATTCATGCACACTCCCTATTGGGGCCTTCCCGGTTAGGAAATGCAAGTTATGCAACCTAGTTACATTCTTTCCTAATTTTCACTTCCGCAAAGAAGTGAAACAACCATATACTTTCCCCGTCTAATTAAACCAAACATAGGCAGTCTTATTTAATCTCAAGGTTAATCAACATACATAAGAAGTTTTAACAGGCAAGAAAAAAATCAACTTCCATAGGACCTAAATCCCCATAAAATTCAACGTCTAAAGAATGTGATATATGGCAATAAATCAACACGATCTCCACCTAATAATGGGCGCTTCTTATCAAAGTAAACTATCCCGAATTGCTTATTATAACATAGCTTAGCTGCCAAAAAATGAACTCAATTGACCTCACTTTGTCCACCAAAGGAGGAAGTCCTTGCGCCTATTGATCTTCTTCTGTAGTTAGAGGAGTCCATAGAGTAAAGCTTTAGCAGTTGGAGGGCCACCTGGAACATAAATGTCAACAGAACAACAGAGTAAGAACAATGATAGTATCATCCTCCACTGGCACAACCTCCCATCGAGATGACCCATCTAAGCTCAGGCATTTGGTCATAAACTCTACAAGAAATTTTCAACAACAAGAAGAAAACTACAAATTCAATTTAGTTTGGCTAAGTGCAAGGCAGAACATGAATAAAGCGCCTACGGTGAAAATTAATATTATAACCATGCAAAATCATGGTGACAGGGGGTCAGAAAAAGAGCATGAAAATTAATTACTAACATTTCATGGTCATCTATCATGGGAAAGAAATCCCTACACCAAGTATCTGAGGCATAGCGATAGATGTTCGTCAAGATTGTAAAGAACAATTATACCTCAAAAGCTAAAAAAAAATTCAATTGAAATAAAAAAAATCTGAAGTTTCAGAGTCGAACAAGTGGAACGGCAAGCTCTAATCTTTAAAAATAGAAGTTATGAATGGTTAATAACGATGTGTAACCTAGAAATATATTATAGAACTGTAAAGTATACGAATTAACAAGAGTTTTTTTTATAGACAAATGTTAATTTTAATGTTAGTATATTGTTAGTAGGTGAGGTTTGAACCTTCAACCTAATTATCACTCAATTCCTTAAGCCAACCATATAACCCCAAAAGAATTAATAAGAGTGACATATTCTCGTACTATTTTCCGTAACAATTGGACCACTTAAACTTTTTATGGGAGAAGCTATGTCATTTTAAGACGTGGTACGTTTAACATTATTGTTTGGTTCATTTTTTATAGTATTAATTCATATAATCTATGATTTTAATATAAATTCATATTTTTTCTTAACAACAAAGCAACTTTATTTTTTCATTATTAAAATTTTAATCAATAAGTAATATGTATGAATATATATTTAACATTGATTTTTCTATCTTATGCAATATTGTCCATGTTGAGAAATCAAAAATAAAAATGTTATGCATTCAATTCCTTAAAAGTTTATTTTTTTCAATATAACGTTTCTACTTTTTTGATTCCTTAACATATGCAAAGTTGGATAGATTATAAAAATCGATTTAATATTTCTTTAAGTTTTTAAAAGGCATTTCTAACTTACATTTAAATATTTTCAGTACTTAATGATTTTTAGTTATAATCATAAGTATTTTTCACCTACCTAATAAATGATAGGTTGTGATTTAATGTAACAAAATTAGTCACCAGATTTCATTATGCAAACCAGCGCTTCTACTATGGCATGTGATTTTGAATTTGCAATCAAATGAGAGACAGATGAGAATGAATGTATAGCTATATATAACGAGGAAAATGAGAAATAGAAAGAAGCTGAGAAGTATTTGCGAAGAGCAGGGACCATCTTGTTTAAGGGTGTAATCGAATCGGATCAGATTGGATTTGGGGGGTTTCATAATCCGAACCGAACAAATTTGATCGGTCCGGATTTGGTCAACGAACCCAGTCCAAATCGAACCGATCACAATCGGTTCGAATCATCGGATTATCCATTATTTTTACTTTTTTATTTAAACTTCAGAAATTAATAAAAAATGAAAAAAATGAAAAATTTAATAAAATATACCTTTTTAATTATTAATTATATTAAATATATATAATAATATATTAACATTATATATATATATATGTATATAAAATAATTTTTTTAAAAAAATATTTATAGGATCCGAGATCCGAACCGACCTTGTTCGGATTAGTGTTTTCGAATCCGATTTGATCTGATCATCCGAACCAATCCGCCAAAATTGGCTCAAATCGGTTTGGATCCATCAGAATCATGGATCGGATCGGATCCGCTTACACCCCTAATCTTGTTAACGAGAGTGCCAGCAACAATCATGACATCACATTGGCGAGGACTAAGCCAGAAAATGATCCCGAAGCGATCTAAATCGTAACGGGTTGAACTCGTGTACACCATTTCCACGGCACGGTAGGCCTGACCGAATGTCATGGGCCATATGGACCCACTTTGAGCCCAGTTCATGAGATCGTCAACCTTCAATATTACATACTCTGTCGCTCTGAGATGCCGGGCGGGAGAGGAAGAAGAAGATGGGGGCAATGGCGGAGCATATGGTGTGGCTGGAGTGGCGGTGGAGGACGGAGAGAGAAAGAAAGCACTCGTTATTCTTGAGCCTGAGGTGACAACAATTGAGGGAGGAAGTGTGACGAGGTTCAACTCACAAAAGTCATGGCCACCTATAACACCCCGTTTTTCGTGTCAAGCCTTTAAGTGCTTTTGTGTGTGCTTTAGATGTTAAGTTTGGTCTTAGGATTGTTGTCAAGGGCTAGTGGGACTTTTCAAGTGAGAAATCTCTTTATGATGCATGAGCACGCCCTTGCTCATGTATCAGCACGCCCGTGCTCAAGGCGCGTGCTTGGTGGTTGTCTAGGCTACAAGCACAGCCATACTTTGTGGGGAGCACGATCGTGCTCAACGCGCTCGTTGACGTTGTTTTTGTCTGACCGTGCTTATGTGAGCACGACTCCGTGTTCATGTTAAGCACGGTCGTGCTTAGTGGGGAGCACGGTCATGCTCAGGTCAGAGTTTATAAATAGAGAGCAGTGTGCGAGGGTTTACAAGTGTAAACCCTAGTTTGGCACATTGGGCAGTCCTAGTGTGACAGAAATAGGGATGTCAACGGGGCGGGGCGGGCACGGATACTGGTTACCCACTACCCGTCCCGTTGGATAAAAAATCCACCCGTACCCGTACGGATACTCGCTTGACGGGTTCTTAACGGATTCGCGGATACCCGCGGATATCCATGGGTAGTTATGAAAAACAAAAAAAAATGTTTTTTATTAAAAAAAATACACATAAAACTTAAACAAACCACCACATTAATACATCACACTTCAAATATCCATCAAACAACACAATAGATGAAAATTATATAGGAAATGATACAAGGACTTTGAGAGTCTTCCAATACAATGGATTGTGCTCCACTAGACAAACAGGTTTAATCAATTCCTAATTATGTATTGTTATCGACCATTTCATCTACCCCACCTTGACCACTTGGTTCCTGAAAAAAGAAAAAGAAAAAGCAACTGAATAAAAATTCAAGCAACCAACATAATTATGAAGTTTGAAATGAAATCTTAAAAAATATTTACTAACAATTTCGGTATCCGTATCATCCAATATTGTATTCAATTCAATATTGTCAAATTTCGATTTTGAAGAACCTGAAAAAGAAAAATAAGTTAATTAAAAAAGACTTGTAACAATGAATCAATATAGATTTTTAATTAAAACTTATAAACTTTATTACCTTTAACATCGGTCCATAGCCAATCTTGGACACATATCATTGCCTCTAAAGTATCTGGAAGCAATCTACTTCGATGAGGAGTAAGAAACCGACCACCGGTGCTAAATGAAGACTCAGAAGCAACGGTTGAGATAGGGACTGCTAAGAAATCTCTTGCAATCATTTGTAATATTGGATATTTTAACCCATTAGCCTTCCACCAACCTAAGATGTCAAACTCTTCATTTGAATCAGGCAACGATGGCTCCTCCAAATAATTGTCAAGTTCTGACTTAGTACTTGTTGTGAAATTTTTTTTGGACCTCTTATGCTTGGCAAAATCTGACCTCCAACCTTCTTTTCTTCCAACACCCACATCTACCAAATTTTGGTTTGGAGTCGTAGATGAAGTACCACTTTCATTACCCTTGACTTTCATTTCATCATAGATTGGCAAATAGATTTTACCTTATCAATTTCATCATCAGAATTATCTCCATAAATTCGAGGAAAAAAATAATCCAACAAATCAACTTTGTACCTTGGATCTAACACAATGCCTACAGCCATTACCCCATTGATCGCACTCCAATACTTGTCAAATTTACCAATCATGGTTGCAGCCATTTGATGAATAACCAAATCAGGACAGCCAAGCCACTCAATCAATTTCAATTTAATTTCACATATTTTTGGAAAGTAAACATTAGAAGTTGGATACAGAGTACCATAAAACAATTGGGTAACATCATAAAATATTTCCAACTTTTGGCAAATTTCTTTTGCCATCCTCCAATCATTTTCACTAGGCAATGTTTTATATTGATGCTCACGTTGTGCCAATCGATCAAACACATCTTTATATTGTATGGCTACTTGAAGCATTAAAAATGTAGAATTCCACCTAGTTTTGCAATCAAGAATGAGCTTCTTACCATAAGAAATGTTCACTTGAGCACATGTCTCTATGAATTTCTCCTCTCTTTTGGGTGTAGCTGTCCAAAAATTAACACTATCTCTAATACTGTCAATAGCATCAGAGATTATGGACAAACCATCTTTCACAATTAAGTTTAGGATATGAGCATAACATCGCATGTGAAACAATTGATCACCCAACAAGAATTCCAATATAGATTCCAATCCATCAAGCATTCAAGCAACACATCAGCAAGAATTTTAGCAGTATGAGGAGCAGGCACATAAATGAACCTAACAATCAAACAAATATTTTAATAATAATAATATCACCAACAACATAACAAAAATAATAAGAATTGTCACAATGTCAAAATAGTTTTGTGTTGTTACCTAACAAGTCGACTTTGTAGGGTCCATGAATCATCAATAAAGTGAGCCGTGACAGTCATATAACCTCTGTTTTGATGACTAGCAGTCCACATATCAGTAGTTATTGCAATACGACTTTGATTCTTTGACAACAACTTCATCATACTCTCTTTCTCATCCTTATACAATTTCATGATGTCACTCTTAACAGTGTTGCGAGAAATCCCCTGAAATAAGGGTTGCATAGCATCACAAAATTATTTGAAACCTGTGTGGTCAACCATCTTCATAGGGTACTCATGAAGAACTATCATCTTAGTAAGTGCACGCCTTGCTGTGTCTTGATTAAACGCATAATTACCAACCACTACTGTTTCACCTCCAACTTTTCCAGTTTTGATAAACGCTTGCCTTATATCTCTAGTTGTTCGAAGTTTGCAACTTTTGAAATGATTACGCAAGTGTGATGTTCCTTGCTTTGGGTCACCCAAAAGTTTTGAGCTACAATATTTACAAACGGCTTTCAATTCTCCATTAATAATTTCCTGTGTAAAATGATTCCAAACATCTGAGGCTTTCTTCCTTTGAAATGAGCCAGCTTGACTTGGAATTGAGCTTTCAGCTTGACTTGGAAGTGAGCCAGCTTGACTTGGAAGTGAGCTTTCAACCTCCACATTAGCTGGGACTTGCAGTTGCTCTTGTACATCTTCCACAGGAGTTGAGGTTTCTTCAGTAGACATTCTACAAACAAAAACAGAACTGAACTGAAACAATTGAAAAGAATAGCAGGGGCATGCAGATATGTATGATTTATTTATAACATCATTAATGTCCAAACTAAAATACCAGGAAAAACAGTGAAGATGTCCTAAAGAAAATAATTATGCAAAATAAATTAAAAAGTAGTTACTCAATATAAATAGAGATTTAAAAAAACATATTGTAAGAAATATTTGAAAAATGGAATTAAACTATAAATTACTCATGTTTTAAGTGAACTAGTTAATTAATTATGCAGAAAAATGGACCTTGTTTTTGGTCAGAACCGTGTTGTTTCTTCTTTGTTCTTGCTAGACAGAGATAGATGATGGGTCGTTCAAACTCTATTGCAGAGAGTTTAAGGTTGAGGCAATGGCCAAAATCAGAATTTAGTGGGTATTTAACTCAACAGTAACCAGATAAAACTAAAAGATTTGGCTCATTGAAGGTAACCAGTACTTGAATCACTCACCAAAGGATTTAAAACACAACTCTGGAAAGGATTGGAGATCTTTCCTGCACATGTCAAAACTGAAAAACAAATTGGTTGAGGTTTAGAGTTTACCTGAGGTTGCAGAGAACCATGGTTGTGGCGGATCTGGGCGGCGGAGGAGCGGTGGCGTGCGAGGCTCTCTGCAGGCTTCAAAGTTTGACTAAAGAAGGGGACTGAACGCTGAAGAAAGGGTGGTGTGGCCGTGTGACTGACTGTTTGGTGTGGGGTTGTGGGCTGAAGAAGAAGGAAAGAAAATAAGGGGCTGGCTGCGGCAGTAGGGATTGTAGGACTGAAGGGAAATTAGGTTAAGGCAGTTTAGTATATATATATAGTCAGGGTATTATAGTAATTAGGTAACGGGTATGGGTACCCGCGGGTACGGATAGTGTGATATCCGTCCCCGCCCCGTTTACAAACGGATATTAAAATTATCCGTTTATTTTACCCGTGGATACCCGTTTAGCTACCCGCCCCATACCCGTTGCGGATTTTATCCGCGGGTATCCGCGGGTACGGGTAAAATTGCCATCCCTAGACAGAAACCTCTTCATTTTCCTTTCCCTTGAACCTTTTGAAGTTCTTGGTGATCTTTAGTCCGTTTGGGAGAGAGTCACACGCGTTAGTATCGTTTAAGGTAACGTTGTCTTCCTTCTCTCTTAATCTATTTTCTATTATTAGATCTAAAGGCTAATTGGTTGTTCTCTTCTTGTTTGGCCAAGGTTTAGGAAAGTTATCGAGCCTAGGCATGACAATGTGACTCGAACCCGTGGGTACCCACCCGAACCTTCCCCGACTTTGACGGGAAAAACCCGCTTTGACTGGGACTGGGGCGGGGATGGGGATACAGATACTCGCCTCGCCTCCACCCAACCCCGAACCCACCATGTTGTTTACCTAATTATCATAATATCCTCTTATATCTATGTATGATATTAGATTTGTTTTGATTGAAAGATTTCATTCTATATAAAAGGGTACTTTCTTTTTTGAAAAATTACAGGACATTTGTTTGTGCTTTTACCATGGTGTTTTGATGCTAACGGTGTTATTTGAAGTATAACGAAGTATTTCTAAAGCATTAGTTTCTTTTTAATTTGTAGGTGATAGAAAACTAAGTTTCAATTTCGGGTTGATTGTTTCGATTGTGTGATGGTTTTTTTTGTTTATTTATTGGCATTACAAGTAAAGACTCTCCCGGTGGTCTTCAGTCGGTTGGCCTGAGACTTCTGACTCTTGCTAGCACTCAGAGGCTCTGCCTTGGCTCCCTCGCACTCATGGCTGATGTGACCCGACTTGCCACACCTAAAGCAAATCACAGGTGGTTCCTTGCACTGAGAGGAATAGTGATCCGGTGCGCCGCACTTGCCACACCTCATGGCTCTAAAGGCATTAGGGAACCCGCCCCTAAACATATCCTGCTGAAACTGTGGTTTCTTGCCACTCTGCTTGAAGTCCTTGTCGATCGGAGCATAACGATGTTTACCTTTGTCTCTACAAGCAGTCCTCTTCCCGCTTTGACTATCCGATCCTCTGGAACTAGCAACCTTGAAGTGACTAGTGATAATCCGCTGGCTTATGATATTTTATCTATTATTTTAGAGTGGATTTTATCAATTATGTGGAGTTGAATGCTTGATTTAACACAAATTAGACCTTGTTTTCCTATCTTGATTTATTAGAGTCAATATATGCATTTAATTAATCTTAATTAGATTTTAGATGATTTTCTCAAGATTTTTCTTATTTTTATTTTTATTTTTAGGAAAGGACAAAGAAGAAGGATATCAATTAAATTGAAGATTGCCAAGTAAATTGCAAGGGCCCACGTGATGGATTTGAATCCAAATCAATTTGGATTTGGATTATTATGATTAAAAGATAATTTAATTGGCATTGAGATAAAAGATTGGATCCAAATTAATCAATTTGGATTTGGATAATAATTGTCTATCACAACAATAAAGGATATGATAAGATTTGGTAATTAATTTGTAGATATTGATTTGGATATGAAGATTAAAATGTTCAAGATCAACCATGATGGAGCTTGCATGAAGATGGAGCTTGAAAAGTAAAGAAAACTGAGCCAACACGACCTAGCCGTGACATCCATCACGGCCATTGTAACATCCTAAAAATTCAAATATAATTATTTTAATAAAAAAATGGTAGTATAAGAGTTTATTATAATTGTTTTCTTTATAATAAAAATCCAGTGGGTTCCACAATAATGTAAAATTGATTTTAAAAAAATAAAATAAAAATAAGGATAAGAACCTACGCTGGACTAAATTAATGCGGCAATAATGATAGGAAACATAAGCATATCAAGGCCCATGCTGTGTTACCCATTATAAATAGATAGTTTGAGTGTTTTAAGCCCAATTTCGCATAATATGACTAGAAACCTAACTTCAGATGGATATTTCGTAACCAAAGAGAACTTGTTTGAATTCGAGATCTGCATAAGAAATATATCCCTGTCTCTTAGCTTTCCATAGACACCAAATTCGTCAAAATTGGATTCTTGTAGCTCAAGTTATGACCAAATTCGTACACACTATTCATGTTCTAGCGCCAGAACCGTGTTTTTAAATTCTATCCACGTTTCGACTATCTAAACGTCGATTTCAGATATTGTGGTCTTCATAACAGTTGTATACAATTCTTTTATCTTTCCAACGATATAAAATTTATAATTTTTTAATGTCTATAACTCAAGATATGTGCGAAATACAGCACCATATGCAGATTAAGCGGGCTTAGCGCATTTTTACACGTTTTGGGCTATTGGGGGCTCTATAAATAGAATCTTAATACTCTTAGGGTGTGTTTTTGAACCCTAACTACACCTAGAAACTCATAAACGGCTAAGAAGAGAAGAAATTCAAGGATTAAGAAGAGATAGTTGTGGAAGAAGGAGTCCAGGAAGAGGAAGATGATGATAACTCTTGGCAAATGTTAGGATTCGCAGTAGGAAACGCTTAGAGCTATTTGAAGGTCTTCAAGAGGTGAGTAACAATACTTTTCATGAACCCTTTCCATGGGATATATGATTGCTTTTGTTGATAAGGGATTACCATGTGGTTTTAGGAGTCTTTAATTGACTTGATGCATATCGTTAGTAACCTAAATTCTAAAATTGGGGTTTTGTTTAATAGGGGAATTAATTGATTAATTGATGTTGTAACATGCTTATTCATGTATGATATGATGTGATATTCATGATTGTTTGTTATTGGTGGAAGTTTATATGTTTAAAATTGAGGGAAATAGTTTGTTACATGCATGAGACATGACATATTTGGGTTATAATATGTTGTATGGTGTTTGCCGCAATACCACCTATGATAGGGGTATCGAAAAGTAATACCACCGTAATGGGGTATCGAAATTAGCATCCCCATATAATTGGAATGTCGAAAAATAGCAATACCGCCTAGAAAGGGGTATCGAAAGTAACACCGCCACACGTTGGGGTGTCGAAAAGGGAGAAATACCGCCATGTGCACATGGGAGGTATGGAAATAGAAATGTCCCCGATAGGAGGGTGACATCGAAACATTCCTCATGAGTGGGGGTGGGTAATGGGACGCCATTATCATGTGATGTATGAGATTTATGGCATGCCGGCAAGAGACCAGTTTAGTTATGAGGCCTTCGAGCCACTTGGATTAATTTAGAATTTACTTGGTATGTGGAATGTGATGCATTGAGATGAGTTGATCTTATGCTATATGTATTTGACTTGGTGAAATTTTGTTGTTATTAAAAGTATTTTTTTATATATTATTTTGAGAAATTAGCGGATACCATGGACAGTTTTTTCGGTTACCGCACCGGCTGAGAACAACACTGTTTTCGAAACATTTTATAAACTGTATTGTTGATCACTAGGGTTTTATATCTCATTATAAGTGTTGTTTTCAGAGACAGAGGACATCGTTGTTGAGGATCCAGAGATCTGAAGAGTTATCTTTGATTAGCTAGTTGGTTAGTAATGCAATATGGTTTAGAGTATTATGCGGACGACGTTCTTTGGTTTACATACTATTTTTCTCAGATTATAATTAGACGCCCGGTTTTGAGGCTTTTAGTTTTTATTCAAATGATTGGATTTAATAATATTTTTCAATACTTTGTAAATACTATTATTTTATTTAATACGAGGTATTTTCATACTTAGTTATTTGAGAAAAAATTTATGACTTGTGTTTTTTTTTTTATTAAATGTTTTGAAGGATTTTTATTGAAATTAATTTGGGTTACTAATGTAACGAAGGGCGCTACATTTTTTGTATCAGAGCGGCTCGATTCTAAATCGGACTGTGATAGTGGGGCTTTTTCTAAAACAAAACTTGGGCGCATAGGATGCTTGTTAGAGTTATAAATACTGCATGTTATTCTTTGGGATATTGGACATCATCAACCCAATATTTCATAGGTAGTTAGCAGATTTATAGGACTAATAGGCGAGGGACGAACATTGCACTTGCAGCAGCTTTGGTTTGTATGATCAGAGCTACGCAAGGGCAGACGGAGACTTTCCGTCAACTGTAGGGGAATGGAGGCCAATCACTGATGGAGTGGTGGCTACCTAGGACCCTTAGCACGTGGGACTTTTCGAATTCAAGAAGAATGATCCGCTATTATTCCGAGGCAGCTTAGAATCCGAAGGAGACTTGATTTCTTCAACACGTATAGGGGAAGAAGTTACTATATTGTTTGATTCAGGAGAAACACTTTCTTTGATATATCCTTCAAGTGTGAAATTTGAGTTGCCTATCTTTCGTTTGTCATTTGAGTCACGTGTTTCTACTTCTATGAGGATAATCTTATTGCTTCTAGTGCTTGTTTAAATCGTCTTCCTATGTATCAGGATGTTCCTTATGCCATCGATCTTATTTGTTATCTATACCTGGAGTCTGAGAGTAAAAATAAAATTTGCTTACCCTTCCTTGGTACGTTTAATTTTGGATTTTACATGTAGGTTAGTCTACTATAAAATAAAAAAATAAAAAAATTGTAATTTAGGGTACTTGATTCTTTATATGAAATTTTTGAATGTTGATGATGAATTGATTTTAATAAATTTATTTTCCTTGAATCTATAAGGAATTATTACTAATGGTAGTTTTGTATGTGCGTTCATGCTGGTCCTTTCTTGTTTACACTATTCTCATCATCTATACTTCTGTCAACACTGTCAAGACCCATTCCCATATCTAATTGAAATGTCCTATTAATTTTTTTTAATTCCTTCTGTGCGTGAAGTTCACCTCCATCGCATCGAGGCCAATTTGTTGAATTGTAATTATATTTCTAACTTCCTCTGACTCATGGATTTAATTGTGTCATGAATTCTATTTTTTGTTAGTTTGAATCAAATTATATATTTAATATTTATATTAAATTATGGTTCACTTTATAAATTTTAAAAATATGTTTGATTTTGTATCAAGTTTTGAGTGCTTTTAGTGGGAAAAGATGATGGGAGTATGAGGTTATATGTGGGCAATATGCAATTGAACAAAGTAACTATTATGGATAGGTATCTTTTACCTAGGGTAGATGAACTTAGATCAATAGAGTAGAGTAGTGGTTGATTCTAGTAAAGTAGATGCAGGGATAGGGTGAGAGAAGTCTAAGACAATGACATGTGTGAGAAGTTTCCTATAATTGGAGAAGTATTATAGGAAGTTATAAACGAGTTCTCTAAACTAGCCTTACCTCTCACCAAGCTTATTAGGAAGGGAAAATCTCTTGTATAGGATACAACTTGAAGTTTTTAATGATCAGTAGAGCCTTAAATAGTTGTTAAGAGATAGAGACAAAGATATAGACGAAGAGTTAAATATAAGGCAAAGAAAGTGGATGAATTTTCTTAGGAACTATAATTTTGAGTTGAAGTATATTCCGGGAAAGGCTAATGCAGCGGTCGATACTCGAAGTAGGAAATTTCCGCACAAGTCTAACTTGAAGTTGCAAGAGATGAACCTAATAGAAGAGTCTAGAGACATGAATTTGGATATCTTTTTAAGGCTTAAAACTTGGAATCGAATAGGTTGAAAATTTGTAGTGACCTTAGAAAATAGATTAAGCGAGTGTAGTTTCTTTAAACTAGGATTTGAAATCTCTTTTGGATCAAGAGAATTATGTGTTATATAATAATGGCGTAGTGTTGTTTAAGAATAGGATCATTGTCCCTAAGGAGGGGAGCCTTATAGGGGAAAAAAATGTTAGAAGAGACACATGAAAGAACGTTAACCATGTGTCTAGGAATAACCAAGAAGCATTACGATTTAAAGAAGTATTAGTGGACGGGAATAAAAATGGAAGTGAGATTAAATAATTTTATATATATGTTCAAATTTTATTATAATGTTATAATTTTGTTATATAATTTTTAGAGGATCACTTTCCTTGAAATTTCAAATTGCTTATCAAGTGACAAATTATTAATCGCGATTGATATTCCCCTATGATTTGTTTTCCATATAGATTAATGGCATGTCTAATCCTAACAAACTTATATTTCTTAACAAAAGTGAAAAAATGTTATTTCTTATTAGTATGTGCCTACTCAAGGATCGAGATTGAATTGGTTCCTTATACTATTGTGGTGTTAATTTTTAGAGTTGTTTTTGCATAATGTCTGGACAGTTTAATTGTAATTTTGTTAAACATTATTCTCCATTTTGTTATCACATATTTTTTTAGTAAGATTTTCTTATCAACATAAAGTGAAACTATTTCTTCCTCTTTTGAAATTATCATTTTGGGATAGCTAAAAATTAGTATGTGAACGTGCTACCGCTTCACATTTCTTTATTTATAAAATTCCTCAGTTCTGTATAGAATATAAGAAATTTGGTATAGAGTTCGTAAGAGATATTATGTCTACGTGTGGATGATAAAAAATATTACATCATTTTCTTTAATGGATTGTTTGTTAAATTTAATTTGTGAGAATGCTTATAAAGATGAAATGCAAGTGAAGGTGTTCTAATTATAGGCGGATGGATAGAAACAAATGCTTAGGTGCATGATTTTATTATATAAATGTTATTATTGACTTCATTTTAAAATTAATTTTTTTTCTTTAAAAAAAAATATATATTTTTTTTAAGTTGAGGGGCCATGAATTGTACATTTATTATCTGGTGGAATATTTAATGACTATACATATATATATATATATATATATATATATATATATATATATTAATGATGTGATTAGGAATGTAGATCCTCTTTTATGATAGTATGAAGTAGGTGAGAAGATATTGTTAAGATCAGATTTAATCAAAGAGATCGCAATTAGGATTAATAATTGAGGGAAAGATGCGCATTGCGCAGAATAGATAAAAAGTGTTATGTCGACAAGAAAAGAAAGCATTTAGAATTTTAGAAACAGGAACATGTAATCTTGAGAGGCACTCTTACGTTTTGGATGGGGATGTCGATGTCATTCAGAAAACCGACTCTTTGTTTCATGGGACCTTTCCTAATTCTCGAAAGAGTCGTGCCCGTTGCTTACCAATTGGCTCTTCTGCCACAATTGGCAAATCTTCATGATGTTTTCCATGTATCGCAACTTAGAAAATATGTACCTGATGAGTCTCATGTGATAGCTCCCGAGTCTTTACAATTGAAGGATAATTTGATCTATAAGCCTAGGCCTAGTCAAATCTTGGACAAGGGCACAAAGACTCTAAGGAACAAGACAATTCCATTGGTGAAAGTGTTATGGGGAAAGGATTAACTCCGAAGGAAATTACTTGAAAGATGGAAGAGGACATCGTATGTCAATACCCAGATCTTGTGGTTTAAGGTAAGGTAACCTTTATGTTTGGTTTTCAGCATATGTTACAATATGTGCGTGAGTATGTGATGACTTTCGGGGACGAAATTATCTAAGGAGAGGAGAAATGTAACATCTTAAAAATTCAAATATAATTATTTTAATAAAAAAAAAGGTAGTATAAGAGAGTTTATTATAATTGTTTTCTTTATAATAAAAATCCAGTGGGTTCCACAATAATGTAAAATTGATTAAAAAAAATAAAATAAAAATAAGGATAAGAACCTACCCTGGACTAAATTAATGCAGCAATAATGATAGGAAACATAAGCATATCAAGGCTCATGCTGTGTTACCCATTATAAATAGATAGTTTGAGTGTTTTAAGCTCAATTTCGCATAATATGACTAGTTACCTAAATTCAAATGGATATTTCGTAACCAAAGAGAACTTTTTTGAATTCGAAATCTGCATAAGAAATATATCCCTGTCTCTTATCTTTCCATAGACACCAAATTCGTCCAAATTGGATTCTTGTAGCTCAAGTTATGACCAAATTCGTACACACTATTCATGTTCCAGCGTCAGAACCGTGTTTTTAAATTCTATCCACGTTTTGACTATCTAAACGTCGGTTTCAGATTTTGTTGTCTGCATAAAAGTTGTAGACAATTCTTTTATCTTTCCAACGATATAAAATTTATAATTTTTGAATGTCTATAACTCAAGATATGTGCGAAATACAGCACCATATGCATAGTAAGCGAGCTTAGCGCGTTTTTACACGTTTTGGGCTATTGGGGGCTCTATAAATAGAATCTTAACACTCTTAGGGTGCGTTTTTGAACCCTAATTACACCTAGAAACCCAGAAACGGCTAAGAAGAGAAGAAATTCAAGGATTAAGAAGAGATAGTTGTGGAAGTGGGAGTCTAGGAAGAGGAAGATGATGATAACTCTTGGCAAACGTTAGCATTCGCAGTAGGAAACGCTTAGAGCTATTTGGAGGTCTTCAAGAGGTGAATAACGATACTTTTCATGAACTCTTTCCATGGGATATATTATTGCTTTTGTTGATAAGGGATTACCATGTGGTTTTGGGAGTCTTTAATTGACTTGATGCATATCGTTAGTAACCTAAATTCTAAAATTGGGGTTTTGTTTAATAGGGGAATTAATTGATTAATTGATGTTGTAACATGCTTATTCATGTATGATATGATGTGATATTCATGATTGTTTGTTATTGGTGGAAGTTTATATGTTTAAAATTGAGGGAAATAGTTTGTTACATGCATGAGACATGATATATTTGGGTTATAATATGTTGTATGATGTTTGCCGCAATATCACCTATGATAGGGGTATCGAAAAGTAATACCACCGTAATGGGATATCGAAAGTAACATCCCCATATAATTGGGATGTTGAAAAAGAGCAATACCGCCTAGAAAGGGGTATCGAAAGTAACACCGCCGTACGTTGGGGTGTCGAAAAGGGAGAAATACAGCCATGTGCACATGGGAGGTATCGAAATAGAAATGTCCCCAACACGAGGGTGACATCGAAACATTCCTCATGAGTAGGGGTAGGCAATGAGACGCCATTGTGGTGGCTCTAACTATGAGTCGTGGCTCCTCAGAGTCACTCATCTCCGGGCTGCTCGTCATCCTCTGCATGAAACCAAACATGCCAAACAAGAAAACAGAAAATGGGGAGTAAGAATCATGTAAACATATATGATATGGAGATAGGAAGTAAGGTAAACAAACAAGCATGACAACATCATAGCATACATCACACACACACACATATATATATATATATATGAGTTGGGCTATGGTGCACCACATATATTTGACACCACCCACTACATCACCCATGTGGCAAATTTTGGGCCAATCATATTGCCACATAGGTTGGTCAAAATTTCAAACTTTCTAGTTGTATTATATTGTAGTCAAACTATATGAATACAGTATATTGTAGTATAATATATGTGATTTTTGTATTTACAAATTTAACTCATATTAAAATAATGTTTTTTGATTAAAAAAAACTGATTATATTGCAAAATATTATTGACAACAAACATTATTTTAATTCATATTAAAATATTATTTTACAACATAATTAGTTTTTTTAATCAAAATACATTATTTTAATATTGGTTAAATTTGCGAATACAAAGAGTACATATACTATACTACAATATACTGTATTCATATAGTTTGACTACAGTATAATATAACTAGAAAGTTTGAAATTTTGACCAAACCCATGTGACAATTTGATTGGTCCAAAATTTGTCACATATAGGTGATGTAGTGGGTGGTGCACCTTAGCCCAACCCATATATATATATATATATATATATATATATATATATATATATATATATATATATATATATATATATATATATATATATATATATATATATATAAACATCTTGAAAACAAGTATGCTATGAGGGCAATGCAACACTACTCCATTACTCCGTTATTCATGTGGATCCAAACTAACTCGGGATGAACGACTTCGGAGTTACATATCCGTATTGGCCATAGAAGCACCAACACCGGCAGTTCACCGAACCTCGGGTGAACCCCATGGATAGCCAACGCATCAAACCTTGGATGCCTCATAACGGGGGGCTGCGGTCACCAAACCTCGGGTGACCTATTGTGGATGGCCGGATGCTCTATGCATGGCACAACAACAACCACCTCCTTTGCTCAGGCCAAAAAGCTCCCAAGACTTCATCTTCAACATCATCATGTTTGGGCCAATAAGCATCCAAGACTTAACATCATCAAGACCTCGACCAATAAGCATCGATGCCACTTTGGCCAATAAGCACCAAAGTTATCAACGTGCGATAACCTAACGGTTACCGACCTAAACATCTTATTATCATTAATTATCTTCATTAACCATTAATCGAGTTATCTAATCTTTAACATTAATTAATCATGTCAGCATAACGTTGTTGGGGAAGATTAGGGTTAAAACCCCCTTTAAGTCCTTAATTATGTTCTCCGTCCTGAGGGGAAGCACGGGCGTGCTTGTCCCCTGCACGGGCATGCTGCCACTTAAGTGGAGCACGGTCGTGCTTCATTTTAGGCACGGTCGTGCTTGAAAATGCTATATGTGTTGTGAATAATTGTTTATGTGGTTTTGAGTGATGACAAATCAAAGAAATAAGTTAAGTTCCTAAACATGTTGCATAAATAATTTACAAATGTGTGAACATTGCTAATTGTGTGCTCAAGTGTGCAGACAAGTGAAAAGTGCTTCACTCGTCTAATGTCACCTGTCTAGTGATAACAGGAAAGGTGTTCTATCTCCCTACGCATGTTTATGAACCTGTCTACTGAAATGTCTTAAGACTAGACGCGTCTTAAGACGGGTGAAGGATATTAAGACAAGTGAAGCATCTTATCCCGAAGAAACTCAATTCAAGAATCTGTCTCGAAGTGTCTCTGCTCAAGTGTCTATCTATAAGCATATTATGAAGTGTCTAAAGAGTATTCAAGCGTAGATCAGACTACTGCTTATAAAGAACAGATGTGTAGGAGCAAAGATGGAAGATTGGAGTCAGGCGTCTGGACAAAGCGTCTGTCCCATCAATCTTGAGTTACACCCATCCAAATCAAGAGATATTGGTCTCATTGGAAAGATAAGATAAATACCTACAACTTTCATGAAGAAGTCGAGACATGAATCAATTTCCATATTATCTTCAAGTTGGAGATGTGACACTATTCGTGACAGCTAGAACATACAAGCGTCTACTGACAATATCTGGAGCTGTAGGTATCCAAATAAATCGATCTTTATGTTTTTGGAAAGCCAAGAAACATATCTACAACTTTGATGAATATGTCGAGGCCAAATTCCACTAGTGCAGAAAAGGGATTTTACATCGGAGTTTACACATCGGTTTTTAAGAAACCGATGTGTAAAACGAGGCGGTGGCATTTTTGAAATTAAAACCAAATTATTACACATCGGTTTATAAATAACCGATGTATAAAAGTACAAAGAAAAAAAAAAGAAAATAAAATCTTACTTTTACACATCGGTTTCTATATAACCGATGTAGAAAAGTATAAAGAAAAAAAAAAGAAAAAAAAATCTTACTTTTACACATCAGTTTCTATATAACCGATGTAGAAAGAAAAAAAAAGAAAATAAAATCTTACTTTTACACATCGGTTCCTTATAACCGATGTAGAAAATTATAAATAAAAAAAAAAGAAAATAAATATTACTTTTACACATCGGTTTTAAGTAACCGATGTATAAAATTTAAAAGGAAAAAATCAGAATTTAAAAGTTTAATGTTTACACATCGGTTTCTGAATAACCGATGTGTATAAGATGTTTAACACATTGGTTTTAGGTATAACCGATGTGTAATAGTCCCAATTTTTCCTTTTCCTCCTTCGCTCACGCGCATTATCCCATTCTTTCGAAAACCCCATTCTTTCCTCCTCCGCGACCTAGTTCCCCTCCTCCCCCAAACATCAACTCACCACTACCGCCGCGAGCACCACCACAACCCTAACCTGACCTGCATTTTTCGTGCAGCCCTTTGCACCACCACCGTGTGTGCCTCTCTCATACCTTCATCGTCGCGACCACCATCTCTGGTGAGTCTCTTCTCTTTCTACTCTGATCTTCTCTCATCTATCTACTCTATCTTTGAAGCTTCAATGTCATTCTCTCCTTTCTCATTGAAGCTATCTGTCTCATTGAAGCTTCGCCGCCACTTCTCTTCCCATCTCCACTCCGCTCAGTTGCGCAATAAGAACCCTAACCGCGTGAACCTTAACAGAGAGTAGTTTTTGCATTAGGTCTTCCCAATTCCCTACCCTTAAGTGTAGTAGTTCAGTTGGTTTATGTTTTCAATGTTCTTGTTATTCAGCTCAGTCATATTGTTTTTAATCTGTTTCTTTTTATTTTTCTTTTAACAATTCTAACTTGTATTCTTGTTTCCTACCTTTAAGAATCCTGGAAATCTTCTCTGCTTGGACACTGAGCTTCTTGGAAGAAACTTCTACTTCTGTAGATGCTAACGAGTTGTTCCACTGATTTGAAGGAAAAGGCAAGTCCAATTTAATTTTTTCCTGAACTTCTTTTTGGCAAATCCACAATCTTGCGATTCCAATATTCTCTTTGGCAGCCTTTCTTTTAACCAAGTGAAATAAAATCCTCCATTTATCATTATCGTTGGGATCTTTGTTGAAAACAAGTCCACAGATCTGCTTTATGGTGGTGGGGCTATAGTTTTTGTTTGGCTATCTTCGATTCTTGTGAGTGCCATCAACTCAGTTCCCTTGGTAAGTCATCATTCTTGTTGAATATTATTCACTTTTCTCATATTTTGTCATCACCTCCGATGGTAGCGCCATTGGCTAGCATGCATATATGCTTCATTAATTATACTATAGAAAGCTTGGTGAACTAATATGAAATAATCTTATTTATGTTTCAGTTTCCAAAGGTTTTGGAGTTGGTAGGGCTAGGGTACTAATTTGTTGCTAACCACTTCGGCAACCCCTTCAACGTCTGTGCCCTCCTCTTCTCACAAGTCACCTTTAGCGGCCGCATCCTTTAGAGGTAGGTTTCTTTCCTTCACTTGTTATTGGTGGTTAGTTCTCTAATTGGTGGTTATTGCTGGTTAGTTCTCATATATATTAAGGTGTTAAGTGCTACATACCGAGTAGTTCATTGTATTAGGTAGATGCTAAGTGCTAGGTGTTTCCCTTGAACATAATGTTTGAAAACTAGTGTCAAGAACATAATGTTTTCTTCTCATAATGTTTTAAGATCACTTTCTAGTTACTAGATTTCATGAGAAGAAAACATTATGTTCTTGACACTAGTTTCAGGGAATGAAGGAATTACCACTCTCTTCTACATCTATAAATAGTTCTGTTAACATTTATTAATTGAAGCATTATGTTTATTGATGTTTGAAAACTGAAAAATTATGAAGCTAATTAATGCTCGGTCAAATTTATTGGTCTCCTACATTCTTTCGTAGCTCACTAGAGAGGGATAAGAACCTCATTTTTTAGGAGAAAAATGCTAAGCATGTTGGACATCAATCAATGGAATGATGAATATTGTCTTTGGTTTCATTATAAAGTAGGCAAGTCATTAGAAACACTTGATGTGAGGATCATCTCCATTTGAGGTCCACATGGGTATAGTTTTTGTTGGGGTTGGATTTCTAGTTTACTAGGTAATAGGCTTATTGTTGGCATTAAAATGATGATTAACATATATTAGGATGATGTTTTAGCCAATTACTCAATTAAGAAATATATGGTTGTTAGTTTTTCAAATACTAGTGCGCTTTTCCAATCTCCCTTGCATTGGACTTGGGGATTGGAGTGTTTTATTATTTTTCTTAATGTTAATTATTTAGTAAAGCCTTAGTTTCCGTTTGAGATGCAATACTAATGAGCGTACGTGTGCGTGTACGTGCTTAATGTACCGCTCATTGTGTTGGATCTTGAATTGTCCAAAGTTGGACAGTTTGGGAAAAAACTTTTTCTTAATTCAGTTATAATAGTTATTCATTGATTCTAATGTTATATACTTGATGAAAGTTCGGATTGATACGTTTCCTTTCGTTCTCCCGGTGCATACTTTATCGTGGTGGATGTCATCGCGTTCAAGTAGTGTACGTCGGAGACCGTGGGAAATCTTTGCCAAATTTTGTCGAGTATGAGCATGAGAGTTAAGGACTAAGCGTTAACCGAATGTTGAAAAAGTTTCTTCTCGAATGGGATAGGGCCATACCCTGTCATAAGAAGTGGTTGATGAATATGTTGGACTAAGTACGAAGGTATTGGTTTAGTCATGGATCGCGGTTGGATGAATGCTAGACGGACAAGTGATGAGTATGAGAATGGAGTGGAAGATTTTCTACAGTTTGCAAAAACAAATGCTCCTGATAGTGGTAATGGAAGGTTTTATTGTCCTTGTGTTAACTGTTTGAATGAGAGACGACTAGAAGCTGAGGAGATACGTGATCATCTTATTTGTGAGGGGATTTGCAAGAGTTATACAACATGGATATGCCATGGTGAATCGTTAGACAGGCCGAGGGTGTCGGATAGAGAGGAAGTTGATGACGTGGAAATGGACGATGGACTAGAGGACATGATCCGTGATGTTGGGCAAGAGTCTTTTCGGCGCGCACATGTGTATGATACTTTGTGCAGTGATGCGCAAGTGGCTTTGTATCCGGGGTGCACTAATTTCACACGGTTGTCAGCGGTGTTAAAATTGTTCAATGTGAAGGCGATAAATGGGTGGAGCGATAAAAGCTTTACCGAATTGCTTGAGTTGTTGAAAGAAATGCTTCCAGAAGGCAACACATTGCCATCTCGAAACTATGAGGCGAAGAAGATATTGTGTTCGATGGGTATGGAGTATAAGAAAATACACGCTTGCCCCAATGATTGCATATTGTACAGGAAAGAGTTTGAAGAGATGCACGAGTGCCCCAGGTGTGGGGTATCACGCTACAAAGTGAAGGATGGTGATTCTAGTTGTGATGCGGTCACCAAAGGTCCTCCTGCGAAGGTGTTATGGTATCTTCCCGTGATTCCGCGGTTCAAGCGATTGTTTGCTAATGTAAATGACGCAAAGAACATTAGATGGCATGCAGATGAGAGGAAGTGTGATGGGCCGGCTTCGCCATCCGGCCGATTCTTTGCAATGGAAGAGAATTGATAGTTTGTTTCCGGATTTCGGCAATGAGCCCAGAAACCTCAGGCTTGGACTTACTACCGATGGAATGAATCCATATGGAAACTTAAGTAGTATTCATAGTTCATGGCCTGTTCTCCTTGTAATTTACAACCTGTCTCCTTGGTTGTGCATGAAGCGCAAATACATTATGTTAAGTATGATGATTTCGGGTCCTAAACAGCCAGGAAATGATATTGATGTTTATCTGAGTCCCTTGATTGAAGACTTGAGAATGATGTGGGATGAAGGCGTTGATGTGATCAACGGGTATTGCCGTGAGACATTCAGATTGCGTGCCATGTTATTTTGCACCATCAATGACTTTCCAAAGATACGGGAACTGTGTGGGTATAGTGTTAAAGGGCATAAAGCATGTCCAATATGTGAAGAAGGCACATGTTACCATCAACTGCAACATGGAAGGAAGACGGTCTACCTTGGGCATCGGAGATTTCTCCGACGTAATCATCCTTATCGTAGATTGAGGAAAGCTTTCAATGGACTTCCGGAGAATGAAATTGCTCCGGTGGCCTTGACTGGAGAGCAAGTTTATGAAAGGGTGAACAACACTAATGTTATCTATGGGAAGACCCAGAAGAAGGCTACATAGAAGAAAATATGGAAGAAGAGGTCGATCTTCTTTGATCTTCCATCTTGGTGCAAGCTTGATGTAAGACATTGTATTGATGTGATGCATGTAGAGAAAATGTGTGTGACAGTTTAATCGAACGCTTCTCAACATTCAAGGCAAGACAAAGGATGGTGTGAATGCTCGTCTGGATCTAGTTGCGATGGGTATACGAGAGCAGTTAGCTCCACTTAAAGTGGGGGATAAGAAGACTTATTTGCCCTCAAAGATGTCATACTTTATCAAAAAAAGAGAAAATAAGTTTACGTGAATGTCTACGGGAGTCAAAGTGCCACGGGGTTACTCTTCAAATATCGAAGACTTGTCTCAATGAAAGATCTCAAATTAGTTGGCTTAAAGTCTCATGATTGTCATGTCTTGATGCAACAACTACTACCGGTGGCCATTCGTGACATATTGCCTAAAAAAGTCGGACATGCCATTACTAGGTTATGCTTATTCTTCAATGCTATATGTAGCAAGGTCATTGACACTAAAAATTTGGATGAGTTGGAAAATGAGGCAGCCATTGTATTGTGCCAATTGGAGATGTATTTTCCACCTTCATTTTTTGACATCATGGTTCATTTGATTGTTCATCTAGTGAGGGAGATTAGATTGTGCGGTCCCGTTTATTTAAGGTGGATGTACCCGGTTGAGCGATACATGAAGATCCGAAAGGATATATGAAAAATCCACACCGTCCCGAAGCATCTATTGTTGAAAGGTATGTTGCAGAAGAAGCTATTGAGTTTTGTACTGGACTACATGTCGGAAGCGGAACTGTAGGGCTTCCAAGTCTCGTCACGAAGGAAGATATGATGGTAAGGGTACACGAGGTATCACTGTTAAGAGCATGGATCGGGAGGAAGTGCTTCAAGCACATTTGTATATATTGAATAACACTGATGAGGTTGAACCATACTTATGTGAGCATAAAAGCATCATCAATGAAACTTACCCTAGAATGAATGAAAAATTGTGTTTGAACAAGCATAACAAGACTTTCTTGAACTGGTTTAAAGAAAAAATTGCAAAGGATGGTAACGCTTCTCGCTACATTAAAATGGCTAGCACAGGGGCCTAACTTTGATGTCATACGTTGGAGTGGGTACGATATCAATAAGTTTTCCTTCTATACAAAGTCCCAGGATGACAAAAGTACTATGCAAAACAGTGGGGTTATGGTCGTCGCTGAGTCCATGCATTTCTCTAGTTCGAAAGATAAAAACCCTGTTATGGCATCAGTTTCATACTTTGGAATCATTGAAGAGATATGGGAGGTTGATTACACGAAGTTTAGAGTACATTTTTTTAAATGTCAGTGGGTCGACAGTAACAATGGTGTGCAAACCGATGAGTTAGGATTCAAATTGGTGGACCTTAGTAAGGTAGGTAATAAAGAGGAACCTTTCATCATGGCATCCCAAGCAAAACAAGTGTTTTATATCCGTGATCCTTCTAACAAAAGGTGGTCGAGTGGTTCTCCGGGGAAAAAACATGTATAACGGTAGTGAGGGAAATCACGATTCAACTCTTGATATTTCCCGATACTCCTTCTTTCTCAACACGAGTGACTAATTTCAATGAGGAAAATGAAGTTGATGATGTACATGCTACTCGTAATGATCACCAAGAAGGGTTATGGGAGAACTTTACTAATTGACCACAAAGTAAGTTTAGTTTGATATTACCATCAAGTTTGGCATATTATGTGTTTACGTTGATATTTATAAGTTATGTTTATGTACGTTGATCGATATTTATAAGTTATGTTTGATATTTATCCCGACATACTAACAAGTTTTTTTTTTTTTTTGTGTTTAAACAGGTATACATGGCTGATCATGAGGATACACCTCCTTCATGCAAATGGGTCGAGACCCCGTATACCAGTAGAAAGGGTAGACGTGCCACACGGATGAGGCATTTGACTGCCAACCGTGGGGTCAAATCGGAGGATAAGAGTAGATTTTGATGATAACCTCAAACCTATTGGGCCAATGGAAGATCAGTTTACCAGTTTTGTGGCGACCCTTGCTAGGAACAGGCCTAGTATACTCATTGATAGGTGGAGAGATGTACCGGCGGACGTGAAGGAGCAGATATGGGAGAGTATTCTGGTATCTATACTTCTACGTCCTGTGTTTGTCTGTATCTACTTTATTTTTATCTTAATAATATCATACAGTAATTCGTTGATTCTTTTGGTCTTAATGTAGTTGACATTTGACATACCGGATACATACGCTATGAAGAAGCGTTTGCTGAAGTATGCTGGAGAGCGTTGGGGGGGGTTTTAAGGCCGACCTGGGCAGATACTATATATTCGGTCCAAAAAGTAAAAAGAACCCACTTGAGGTGTATCCGTTTCTTGACAAGGCGACGTGGGATCGCTTTGTTCAGAGCCGACGTGATCCCAGCTTTCAGGTTAACTTATTTGATTTGTCTCTAAATTTATGTAATTGCATTAATTTCATTTACTTATGTAATTTAATTGTCTTTTATTTATAACAGGAGAAGAGGAAAAAGGGGCAGGAAAACCAAAGCAAGAATCTCTACCCCCATGTCATGTCTCGTGGGGGATATAAAAAAGCTTGTTAAGAAAATGGTTGAAGAGGAAAAGAAAGCACGTCGCCAGCAGCATCTCAAGCGGATCCTAATGCTGAAAATCTTCCAGAGGTTGTTGATCCACCTCCACCCCCACGCCATCATTCATGGAAGAGGGGCCGACAAAGAAAAACGGGACAATATACATCCGAGGAGGCCCACCAAGTAGGCGAGAGGATTGTAAGTATAGTTTGTTGTAATTGTCATTTTAAGATTGTTACCGAATTGTAATGTGACCGATATTTTTATGTGATAGGATGCCTTGGATGATCAGCTAACCCAAGGAACCTTTGTTCCTAGAGGACGCAATGATATCTTATCTATCGCCATCGGTAAACCGGACCACCCGGCCGTGTCATTGGTGTTGGATGGGGAGTCGGCATTCGCCAATACCATGGTTCATCTTCACACCAATGCCACAGGGATTCGGTTGCAGATAGAGCACAACTAAAAACAGGAGATTGCAGGTGAGCTTCGACAGGAGATGGCCGAAGCAGTTTGCCCAGCCGAGATGGCAATATTTACTTCTTTGTCCCAAAGAGATGACAAGCGTCGGTGTCCAACCCTCTGTCCAACCCTCTGTCCATGTGAGCACTAAGGGCTCATGTGATCCTCCTCATCATCCCGAAAATGATGATGATGCTGCTCTTCTTGCTGATGATGATGATGATGATGATGATGATGACGACCCGATAGGTGTGAGCTGTATGTTGATGATCATCATCATCATCGCCGCTTAGTGGCATTGGGTAGGGCATATAATAAGTTAGGTAATACCATACACCATCGGTTATTACAGGATGATCATCCGAGGGTGTCTGTTGAGATTATTCGAGATGCTGATGCTCGAGTCCCCTGTGCCCACCGAGGAGGTTCAAACAGTGGATCAGGCCCCCAGTAACTTCATCCCTCGGCCAAGAAGAGTGGTCGACTTTCTTGTTGCATCCGAGGTATTCGGTTAGTTGTGTTTTTCTATATTCATAGTTGAAATATATTTATTATTGTTTAAAGATAATGCTTTATTTGTATTTGTTATAGGATGTTGGAAATGATATTGTNCCTAAAAGGTCGGATCTAGGAAGACGAGAGATGTCTGCTCCTGTCAAGGTATTCATTTGACCATTTAGTTCATAACGAATTAAATAACTTAATTATCCGTGATTACTAATATATATCTATGTTGTTTGGGGATCGACAAAAGGGCACCTGGCCATGGTGATGTTTTCAAAGATCTTGCTATACTGAGTTGTCACCATGGAGGATGATGCAGCATTGGTAACGTTGGAACATGATGCCACTACAGTGAACTGTATATACCAAAGAAAGAACTTATGGAGATGGCACTCAATAAAGAAATGGCCAGTTCTGCACACATATCGTTTTGGTGCACGTAAGTACATTTTATTTATAAGTTAAGTACGTAATTAATTTTTAAATACAATGATAATTAACATGTTTTTCCAATATATTAGGTATCTGCATCGTATGTTAGTCGATCAGGGTAACCTCGCCCTTTATGGGTTCATTGACCCCATGTTCATTCAGGGTGATGTTCTCGTAGCATCGGAAGACCCGGTCACTACCATACATGATATACTTGCTCGAGACGATCATCAATTCTATCTTGCGCCTTATCTCAATAAGTAAGTACCGGTTATTAATTTAAGTATAACTATATATGACTTACAGTCACTAATTGTTCCGCAAATACAGCAAGCATTGGCAACTGTTGCTCTTGTACCCAAGAATGAACGTCGTGGTCTTCTTACGCTCATTGGGACATAAGTCGGCGAATCAATCAAGACGATCATCGAAACGTAAGCGTTAAAATACTTTATAATCGATAATGCAGTTGTTTTAATTATCTGAAATCTATTATATATACTTTAATTAATGTTTTTGTCATGATAGGTCTATTAATGCATCCCACATGCAGCGTGGTGAAAGGCGTGCTCGGGCTATCGGATGGATTATTCCCAGCGTAAGATATTTATTAGTTCAAATGCATCAAATGCAGTGGGTACAATAATTGATTTCTATTTTATTTAATTCCTCATATTCTAATTGGGTTTCATTTGTACGTAATCACGTATACAACGTGGGTCATGGGAATGTGGCTACTATGTGATGCAGTGGATGTTGGAAATTATCTCCTCCGGGATCACTGAAAGATGGAGTGAGGTAAATGTTAATTGACACAATTAGAAGTAATAGTATAGATTCGTTATATGTTTTATGTTAGTTTATTACTTAAAAGATATAATCTTTTGTCCAATTAAACTTGCAGATATTCAACAATCCATCTCCATTGTCTGATTCTGACATCAACATCATAAAGAGGCGTTGGGCAACTTTCTTTCTTGAAGTGTACCACCCATAGTTTGTATATATGTAGTTAGTTTAAAAACTTATCATATACTAGCTATAGTGTACGTACCTTTGACTGATGATATGTATTAGTGCTCAGGTCTGGTTCAATTCTTCTTCTCTCGTGTTTTGATGTAGCTTTGATAAAGTGTTGTTTTCATTCATTCGAAATTAAGTAGGCCTGATGCCCTCTGTTTTCAGATTCTGTGCTCACTAGTCATTTGATGAAATGTCAGTATTTTTAACCATATGTGTAATAGCTAATTGGCTGTGCTAAGAAAATTGAATGAAGTATGTTTTGCTTTTGAATGATTGTGTCAAAACTGGTTTGGTGTTCTGTTGTTGTTTCTTGTTTGATCAGGGTACTGCTGGTTTGTTTATTGATCTGCATTAGTGAAACAGGAATGATTGAAATGTAAATAATAGATTAAAAAAATGAGATTTTACACATCGGTTCTCAATAACCGATGTGTATATTTAACTTTCTACATCGGTTTTGCTTAAAACCGATGTGTAAATTTAACTTTACACATCGGTTCTTTAGAAAACCGATGTAGAAAGTCAATTTTACACATCGGTTTTAAGCAAAACCGATGTAGAAAGTTAAATTTACAACTGCTTATCAATTGCTAAATTAATTTTACACATCGGTTAGTATAAAACCGATGTTTAAAATATACTTTACACATCGGTTTTAAAACCGATGTGTAAAGTGGCAATAAACCACATCGGTCGTTTCCACATCAGTTTCAAAACCGATGTGGAAAGCCAAAAATAACCGATGTGGAATCCCTTTTGTGCACTAGTGTTCGATCTATATCTGTGTCAGATTGCATTCGTAATATGGTGACGTGATGCTGTTCCGACGGAAAGACCTTTGAAGCATATGATGGTCATAACTTGAGTTGTACATGTCCAAATTGGATGAAACCGGTTCCATTCGAAAGATAACAGTCAGTGATACAACTTTGATGAAGACAGAGAAGCCTGAATCGATCGTTAAGAAGGTCAAAATTGCACAATACGAAGATGACAGAGTTTAGGAGCTAAATGAGCAAGCATCTAATGAATACTAGCCAAACATCTCACAAGCTCATCTAAGAAGTGACTAATGAAGCTGATCAAGTGTCTTCTCAATATAAGACAAAGCTGAGTTAGTTAAATATATATTTGAGAAAGTAGGAGGTGTCAACAATTGAAGAAATGAAAGACAACTGCTACGTATTGGAATCTCTATTCCACAAAAACTGTACTGATGTATAATATTATATTATCACAAAAGTACAAAAGTCAAAAAGGTACTGTGCAGCTGGTCAGAACAACTTTATCAAAAAGGACAAAAGCTGTGAAAGCAAAATCACTTTATCTAAAGTGTGGTCAGCATAAAACAAAGTTGAGCAACGGCTATAAACTCCAATGGGTATAATTGGGTGAGCCTATATAAGGAAGACAAAAGCTGAAGAAGAATAGAGAGAGTTGCTGGTGCTACTACTTCTGCTACACTTGATGAAAAATGAGAGCATCACCATCTTCATCTCAACAGAAATCATTCTCAATGCAATAATTATATATTCACTCAAGAGAGTGTTATGAGAGATTTCTTTTATTAGTTCTGAAGTGCTTAAAAATATATCCACTCTTGTGAGTGTAGGAAGAACTCATCTCTGTACTTCATTGTAAAATCACTCTATGAGTGTTGTGAGATTTTCTCTATGTAACCTTCATCAAAATCCAATGAGCCTGGAGAGGCCAGGTGAAAATAATACTTGCAACAGCCTGGAGAGGTTGATTAAGAATAATACTCATTGAGCCTGGAGAGGCTAGGTGTGCAAATAATACTTGCTGGAGAGGTTGGTTAAGAATAATACTCGTTGACCCTGGAGAGGCTAGGTGTGCAAATAATACTTGCAACAGTCTGGAGAGGCTGGTTAATAACAATACTCAATGAGCTTGGAGAGGCTAGGTGTGCAAAGACTACTCATTGTAATTATCTGATGTGATAGTGGAGAAAAACTCAGCTACTGCTAGGGACTGGATGTAGCTCATCGTTTATATGAGTGAACCAGGATAAATCTTATTGTCTATTTTCTCTCTATCCTTATCTCTTTATCTTTGTTGTTTTATGTATTTCAACAAAGTTTTCTAACTGATTTTAAGTTTTATGTTCTAAGCTATTTTCATAATAGAAGCTCACGTCCAACACTGTAGTGATTGAAGCTCACTTCCAACACACAAGTGATAAAAGTGGGCGTCCACTAAAGTGATAAAAGTCAGTGTCTACTATAGTGACACAAGTTCTTGTCTACTAAGATGACAGAGGCGCTCGTCTACTAAAGTGACAGACGCTCGTCTACTAAAAGTAACACAGGCGCTCGTCCACTAAAGCAATAGAAACGCCTGTTCCCTAAAGTGACTTGTGGAGCTCGTCTCATCGGGATTACGTTCTTTGGACTTCTTTGAAACCTCAATGAGAGTATCCGTCCAATGACGTGGAATATGGAGCTCGTCTACTAGCCCGTCCAAATATAAGATCTTAATGGCTAGATGGACGCGGTTATTTTCAAGATGGACGCGCTTATTTTATGGACGCAAATTCTCTAAGAATTATCATAATCTTATTTCGAAATTGGTTAAAAATATGTTATTAGTTTTGTTATATGGTTTTTAAATTATCTTCTTTTATCCATCTACACCCTCTTTATTTGAAAAACTCTTATTTATGTTTTGTTGTTTAGTAAAAGTTTTAAATTTCTATTATCACTCAATTCACCCCCCTCTTGTGTGATGGTTGCTTTGACCCAACAGTGCTCCTCTACTGCACGAATGTGCTTAATGTGCGACCATTTTCCAGAATTCAAACTAGGAGCACGGGCGTGCTCCCTGTTCAGCACGACCATGCTCAATGCACGACAATACTGTTCTGGGCATAGTTCAACTATAGATTTGAACCAATTTTTAGGGAAGATTAATCATTTAATCATAGGTCAGTTAACAACATAATATAAGGGATAAAACTCATCATCGAAACTCAACATTACCACCAATCGTTCAACCAACATCATACCAACAACAACTATCAACATAGCATCATTTTCATACCAAGATAATCAACATAAACATCAAGTGACATATATCATGAACATAAGCATATGAAATAACATACTAAACAGCAAGAACATGTTATCACAAAACCAATTTAACATATTTAATCATACATTCATATATAACAAACCAGGGTCATGGGAACCCCTTTGCCTTACACTACCCCCACTGCCTGATGAATACACTACCCTTCTCCCCATACCTGGATTGAAGGTTTCAACCGTTAGCTCCTTACACAGCGAAAGATCACGTCCCCCACGAGCGGCTCAGTCCGATGCTAAGCCTTGGTTAAACAAGAACACAACTGATCAGTTTCTCACACCATAAACGAAAAGAAACCGAAAAGGGAAAGGGACCATTACCTCTAACACTGACACATATCAACCAAGCCTCCCAAAAGGCCTCCAAAACTCTACTATAGCAATGGATAAAGAGGAAACGGGGAAAAAGGTACAGGTAGCCGCAATATGGTGGCTGCTTCTACTAAAAATAGAATTTCACGTAAAAACCCGGTTTCGTGCCCAACTTATAAAGGCTGCACACGAAGCACGACCGTGCACCCCCGAAGCACCACCACTGCACCCCCTTGAGCACGGTGGTGCTGGACTTAACGTCAGCGAGACGCGGTCCGCACTTGAGCACGGGCGTGCTCGACTTAAACTTGGCAACGCGCACCTGGCTTTAAGCAAGGGCGTGCTGGCTAATGAGCACGGGCGTGCTCATGTACCAGAGAGGGATTTTTGAGCCAAAAATCCCACTAAGCCCTTAGCCAACAACTTAAACTTAACAAAACCAACTTAAACAACCAAACAAGCTTTATAAAAGCACTTAACGAAAAGCAAGGTGTTACAACGTATGTATGTGTAATGGAGAGGAATTAACGTGTGAGAGGGAAGGGGGAGAGAAAATTGCGATGAGAGAGTCATTTGAGTTTTGAAGAGACAGTTTGACTGGGGAGAAGTAAATTTGGGTAGACTGAATGTGAAAAGTTGGGTGAGAAAGAGTGAGTTCGAGCGGGAAAAAATATGAAGGATTGACACAGTTTATATATATATATATATATATATGTATATATATATATATGTATATATATATATATATGTATATATATATATATATATATATATATATATATGTATGTATATATATGATTTTATTGTATTTTGGCATATGGATGTGAGGTTCGAAAATCTGATTGCTTTGCGATGGGTGTTTGGATTAGACCGATTGGTGTTTCCCGTTGAAGGATAAAATACAAGGCCTCTTTTAAGGGTGAAGTGAAAAGGCCCAACTGCATAAGGATGTTGTTCCTTATCTTTGGTGTTTTTAGATATTTGTTTTTGTTTCAAAATAATGAGTGTTTTATAAACTCAAGGTATAATTAACTAATTTTTTCCATGCATACCCTTATATATAACTAAGTTGATTTGTCTTGAAAATACACAAAACCCTCCATATTTAAATCCAGTCATAAATGACTCTTTCTATGTAGTGTTATAAATGTTTCTTTTCAACTACATAAATGACTGCTTAAAAAAAACTACATAAATGAAATAAACAACTATAAACACGAGAAGGGGGGTTGAATTGTGTTTATCAGAATTTAAACAAAGTTGAAATCTTTTCATATACAGAAGCTAGGTTCAGAAGAGTGGAAAGATACAGGACAGACGGGTGACTTATCTGATGAATTTTTAACAGAGACTGTGGCAAACACACCACTTGATAAACATATAAGAAAACTTAAAACAATTAGAGAGGTTATAAGGAAAGAGAGATTGACACAGTTATTTATCCTGGTTCACTCTTCAAAGCAAAGAGCTATGTCCAGTCCTTGGCAGCACCAAGATTTATCCACTATAACTGATCAGGTTACAGACTCCAAGTATTGTTTGCACACCCTAGCCTCTTCAGGCTCCAATACAAGTATTCTTTTCACACTTAGCCTCTTCAGGCTCAAGACAAGTAATATTTGCACACTTAGCCTCTTCAGGCTCATTCGGGTTTGTTTGAGAGATTTGGTTTGTAATAAATACAACTTCAGACAGACAGAACTTTCACTAACACTCAGAGAGTGGTTTAAATGTAAAGCGTAGGAAAGTCTGCGTAATAACTTCAAATGATTGAAGAATATAGAATGAAAGAATGAAGAATTTAATGCGCAGAGTAATGACTCTTTAATGTTATGTGTATTCTCTATACTTCATCTTCAGTGACTTCTGTATTTATAGTCTTCAAGCATTTAGGATCCGTTAGAGACATTCCCTCATATGTTGGCTTCAAGCAGAACTTCATTAAATGCAATAGAGTTGTTCTGGGCAACCATTAATGCAATAGGAATGGTGGTTGTACTCTAACATGAAGGATCGTGGCTTTATGCATCGTGATACAACCATATCAGAGTTGTGCAGAGAGCTTTTTGTACTTTACTGAGTACAGTTCCCTTTTCGTGTAAGGACCAGAGGTACTAGGGAATAAAGCATGTTGGAAGCATTCTTTAACTGGACTTTGGTTCTGATAACCGAGGTTACTTGAGAGAGTAACTTCTGACTTTTCTTGATTCTGGTTCTTGAAATAAGATTCTGATAATTCTTATAGAATTCGCGTTCATAAGATAAGAGCGTCCATCTTGAAAATAACCGCGTCCATCTAGCCATTTAAGATTTTACATTCGGACGGGCTAGTAGACAAGCTCCATATGCCACGTCATTAGACGGATACTCCTTTATCTGGTTGAACGTATCCTAGTAGACGAGCTCCATATGCCACGTCATTGGACGGATACTCCTTTAACTAGTTGAACGTAACCTAGTAGACGAGCTCCATATGCCACGTCCTTAGACGGAGCTTCTCATTAAGGACTTAGCAAGTCCAAAGACTTGTGTGGACAAGCGCTTCTGTCACCTTAGTGGACGAGCAGATAGACAGGTTAGCAACCAATATGAAGGTTAATTAAATCATTAACCAATGTTTAGTTCTCATCAAAACTTAGGGAAATGCACATCAGACATTTTAGAGACTTAACAATCTCCCCCTTTTTGATGATGACAAACATTGAGGTGATTTAATGAACCTCAAAATATCAACAAAGAAAATAGCATATAACAGACAGGTTGAAATTTTCTTAAACGGACAGGTCATGCAGATGCTTGATCAGACATTAAGATTAATCATATAATCTGTTTAACTTAGTCACACATAAGTTTGACTTGTTTTACTTTGAAATTATTATCAGAGCAATCTTACTTAAGATTTATCTGAGCAATTATAACAACTATCAGAACATACTCATGTCCATGTATTATTTAAGTTTCATATCATATTCATTTGTATTATTTAGGATTCATATCATATTCATTCTCCCATTCTCCTATAACACATTGCTATCACATTTCTCATTTATCCCATTCTCCCCCTTTTGTCAACATCAAAAAGGGTTATTAAGTTTTATTTATGAGATATGTTAAGGGCAAGATAACATGTTAAGAAAAACATAGAAATGCAGCAAGCATATGAGACATACTCCACTTAAACTATTGTATCTCACCCCCCTGAACTAATGCTTAGTTAAAAGAACATGTATATAGGAGTAAAGACAGATTTAGCATAGACGGGTGATAAAGCACAGACAGGTTAACATTCAGACATGTCATTCAACAATGCAATGCATGTTTAGATTATCTCTAATAAATAAAAACTTTCTTCTACGAGGGGTTTAGTGAAAATATCAGTCCACTGATTTTCAGTTTTAACAAACTTAATATCAAAGATGCCTTTCTGAACATAATCCCTAATAAAATGATGTTTGATTTCAATATGCTTAGCCTTAGAATGCTGAATTGGATTTTTAGTTAAGCATATAGCACTGGAATTATCACACCATACAGATATGTTATGTTCATAAATAAAGTAATCCTCAAGTTGATGTTTTACCCATAAGAGTTGAGAGCAAAGAACTAGCAGAGAGAGATGTATTCCTTGGCGATGAAGAGATGGGGCAATGGTTGTCTGCCTCTTGCTTGACCATGAGACTAAACTTGCTCCAATGAAGTGACATCCTCCACTGGTGCTTTTTATTTCTATTCTGTCTCCAGCAAAATCATCATCACAATATCCCACTAATATGTATTCTTTTGATCTTAAATACAGCAAACAAGATTAGTAGTTCCAAGAAAATATCTAAATATTCTTTTAACAGCCTTAAGATGAGATTCTATAGGATCAGATTGGAATCTAGCATACATACAGACACTAAATTGAATGTCGGGTCTGCTTGAAGTTAAGTACAGTAGAGAGCCAATCATACCTCTGTAGACAGTTTGATCTACCTTTTTATCTTCATCATCTTTGCTTAGTTTTGCATTGGGTTGCATATGGGTTTTCATGAGTTTTGGATTTTCCATTTTGTATTTCTTAAGTATCTCCTTGGTATATTTTTGTTGATGAATGTAAATTTCATCACTTGTCTGCTTGATTTGTAATTAAAGGAGAACTTCAATTCTCCCATCATGCTCATCTCAAATTCATCTTGCATTAGATTTGAAAATTCCTTGCACAGCTTTTCATTAGTTGCTCCAAAAATAATATCATCAACATATATTTGAACTATAATAAAGTCCTTTTAAGAGTATTTATTGAACAGAGTAGTGTCTACTCGTCCTCTAGTAAAACCATTATGTATGAGAAAAAAACTGAGTCTATCATACCATGCTCTAGGTGCTTGTTTCAAACCATATAATGTCTTTTTAAGTTTGAAAACGTGATCTGGTTTATCATTATCCTCAAAATCAGGGGGTTGTTTAACATACACTTCTTCTTCAATTATACCATTTAGAAAAGCACTTTTTACATCCATTTGAAACAGGGTAATTTGGTGTTGTGCAGCATATGACATTAAAATGCGTATAGTTTCTATTCTAGCTACAGGTGCAAAGGTTTCAGTATAATGAATACCTTCTTGTTGGTTATAGCCTTGAGCTACTAACCTTGCCTTATTTCTGACAATTTGACCATCTTCATCCAATTTGTTTCTGAAGACCTATCTTGTTCCAATAGCCGACTTGTTTTTAGGCTTAGAGACAAGAGTCCAGACATAATTTCTGGTGAACTGGTTAAGTTCTTCTTGCATAGCAAGAATCCAGCTTTCATCCTCGAGAGCTTCTTCAATGCGTTTAGGCTCCAAATCTGAAATAAAGGCCACATTGCTTGATTCTCTTAATGTGGATCTGGTTCTTACTCCTTCAGAAGGATTTCCAATAATAAGATCCTTAGGGTGATGAGTGTTGAACTTCCAATCCCTTTTGAGATCATCATGAAGATCTTGACTTGTCTTGCGACTCGTTTGTTACACTTGTCCATCGGCCCTCGAGCACAGGTTCTGTTTTGGTTAGATCGGGTTGTTGACTTTCTGGCTTGTTTATATCAAGACCTGCAAGATCATCTCCTAGATCTGATAGTTCTTTATCGGTCTTTAATCCATCATGGAATTTAACATGAACAGATTCTTTAATAATACAAGTTCTTTTGGACATTTTAGAATAACCTACTAAAATACCTTTATCTTCCTTAGAATCTAACTTTCCAAGATTATCTCTGGTGTTCAGAATAAAACATTCACATCCAAAAGCATGAAAATAATATATGTTGGGGCTTTTTCCTTTCCACGTGATCACTTCTAAGGGTAGAAATACAGAAACCCTGCTCATTTTGTACTCTTTTGAAGAATACTGAGAAAGTCTTAAAAGACTCATCCTTGTGTGTTAGGAATAGTACCCATGTGTATCTAGAATAGTCATCAACTATGACAAATCCATATTTTCTTTCAGCCAGGCTGACAACACTAACTGGTCCAAACAGATCCATGTGTAACAACTGAAGAGGTCTAGAGGTTGATACTTGGTTTTTAGATTTGAAACTTGATTTTATCTGTTTACCTCTCTGACATCCATCACACAAGACATCTTTCTTAATACTAATATCAGATAATCCTCTCATAAGATTATTCCTTTTTAATTCAGAAATTAGTTTCATACTAGCATGTCCTAGTTTCTTATGCCATGACCATCTCTCATCCTCTTTAGACATCAGACAGGTTACACTTTGATCTGAGAGATCAGTCAGTTCAATCTTATAAAGATTTTGTTGCATTTTAGCTGAAAAGAGGGTTTTGCCACAACAGTCTTTAACTATGTATATATCCTTGGTAAAGGAAACATCAAAACCACTATCACATAATTAACTTATGCTTAGCAAATTGTGTCTTAATCCTTTAACCATAAGAACATTAGATATAGAGGGAAGAGGGGGTTTACCACCAATAGTACCAATTCCTATAACTTCCCCTTTTTGATTCCCACCGAAGGCAACGTGTCCTCCTTTCTTAAGTTGGAGGTCTAGGAACATAGACATTTCTCCTGTCATATGACTCGAGCAACCACTGTCCAGGTACCAGCAGTGGTGTTATCTTTGTCCTGTTGAGGACATCTACAACAAAAATTATTTGATCTTTAGGTAGCCATATTTTTCTGGGTCATTTTCTGTTAGTTCTATGAGTCTGTGAAGACTTCCTTCTCTTCTTATGGATACACTTAGACATAACATGTCCAGTTTTTCCACAGAAGTTATAGACAGGTGTAGATTTGGTTACAGTTGACTTAACAGATACTGTAGAAGCTTTAGTTGATACTTTATGATGTGTCTGATGGATATATCCAATACATTCTTTGTTAAGAGAGTGCTTCTGACAGTCAAGTAGCTTAGTCAGATTATCTCTACCATTAACAAATTTGGCAAGATCAGAAGTGAGCTCTTCCACTTTATTTTGAAGTTTTTCAACTTCTTTAGATGTGGATGTTTCACTTGAAATCTTATCTTCATTAGACTTTTCAGTCTTCAGCTCACTGTTCTCTTTAGCCAGCTTCTCACACTCTTGAGATTTCTGTTTATGCTCACTGGTGAACTTTACATACTCTCTCTTGAGGGATTTGAAAGCCTTAGATAAGCAGTTGGGTTCCTCCAGCAACTCCTCATAGGCATCAAGTAATTCCTCATAGTCAGGATGTACCTCATCGTCTGAGTCTGAGTCAGTGTTGGCCATCAAACAGAGATTGGCTTCTTCCTTTGTTTCTTCATCAAAAGACGTTGACTCCAGATCATCCTAAATAGCCATCATTCCTTTCTTATTTTTCTTGAAGAATTTCTTAAAAGGGGCCTTCTTGAGTTGAGGACATTCAGCCTTGATGTGACCAGGCTTCTTGCACTCATAGCAAACAATTGGACTTTTGTCTGTTGAAGTGGATTCTTTGAAGTTCTTGTCCTTGTCGAACCTTCTGAATGGCTTATCCCTCTTCAACTTATTTTTTTATAGGAGAAGCTTTATCTTCCTGGTCATGAGAGAGAATTCTTCATCACTCTCAGAATCCTCGTGTTCAGACAAGTCAGCATCACTGGATGACTACATGCCTTTCTGACCTTGGAAACTTTTGCTAACTTTTGATCAGCTTTCAGAGCAATTGACTTGCCCTTTTTTGGTGCAACTTCATCTCCAAGTTCTTGCTCATGAACAGTGAGTGTTCCAAGAAGTTCATCTGTAACATCCTAAAATTCTAATGTAATTAATTTTAAAAAAAAGGGGATTAAGTTATTAAAAAAAATAACAATAATGATATAATAAAAAATACAATATAATTAAGAGGTTTAGTGTATGGGATATGTTAGTATAAAACTTATTAGAATTGGTAAATAGTTATAAAAGAAATATTAAATTAAAATAAATATAAAAAAAAGAAGAATTATGGAGGAAGCATCCAAGGATTGAAGCGCCTACCTTTTTCTATTTTTTTTGTTTTTCAACGTTGAAGTCATAGACATTTCTATTTCTTTTTCTATAATAGATGATGCTATGCTATTTGTCTTTTATATGCGAAAATTGTTACTGCGGACACACAAAAAGGAGAGACTCTCAGACGTTGAGCCCAAGCAAAAAAAAAGAAGAAGAAAAAAAAAAAAAAAAAAAACAAAAGGGAGCAAACCTAGCATGACACTATATATATATATATATATATATATATAGTGTAAGGAATAGTAACCGAAAAGAGAAGAAGGAACTCGTCAGGAGAGGCTGCGTCGCCCAGTACAGTAGAAGAAAGATATTTCTTTTCCTTTTCAGTACAATTTCTACAATACACAGATCCAAGAACGTCGATGAAGGGGAGAATAATTTTTAGGGAAGCACTAATTCTTATAATACGTAATTTTTAGAGCACATTGGAGATCTTCGAGAGGTGAGTAACAGTACCTTTTAATAACCCTTTCCATGGTACACGTGTTTTGTTGTGTTGAGCGAATTACCTATGATTCTGAGAGATTTTAATTGAAAGATGCATGTTGTTAATAAACTATTTTTTGGGGGGTTTTGAATTAAAATAAAAAAGGATTATTAAATTGGGTATTTATTCCTGTTACTGATGACATGAAATACATGATTGGTATTTTTATTAATTGAATGACATGCTTATTGGTGTGTGCTATGCCATGTGAGTTTATTTGACATACATGATAAAATTATATATTTAAGTTTTGGTAAATGATTTGTTACACATATGATACATGAAATTGTGCCCTATGATGAATTGTATGATGTTTGCCGCAATACCACCTATGATAGGGGTATCGAAAAGTAATACCACCGTAATGGGGTATCGAAAGTAACATCCCGTATAATTGGGATGTCGAAAATAAGTAATACTACCTAAAAAGGAGTATCGAAAGTAACACCGCCACAGGTTGGGGTGTCGAAAAAGGAGAAATACCACCATGTGCACATGGGAGGTATCGAAATGGAAATGTCCCCGATAGGAGGGTGACATCGAAACACTCCTCATGAGTAGGGGTGGGCAATGAGACGCCATTGTCGTGTGATGTGTGAATATATGGCATGCCGGCAAGAGGCCAATTTAATTAGGAGTTCTTCGGACCGTTTGGATTAAACTTGAATTTATCTGGTATATGGAATGTGGTGCATTGAGATAAGATTATTATTAATGTTAAAAGTATTTTCTTTATATATATTATTTTGAAAATTAGCGGGTGCCATGGACAGTTTTTCCGGTTACCGCACCGGCTGAGAACAATGCTATTTTCGAAAATGTTTTTATAAAACTGTATTGTTGATCACTGGGATTTTATATCTCATTATTAAGCATTGTTTTCAGAGCACGATGAGGACGTCATTGAGGCTGAAGAGGCGTGAAGACTTAGTGGACTCCAGTAGATAATCTTTCTAGTTTGGTTAGTCTGTTCTCAAATAAGGAGCCGTATGTGGCTAGACGCAATCATTTATCGTTGGGATTGTAATTAGACGCCCGGTTTTGAGGCTTTTGATTTTTATTTATTTATTTATATCTATATTCATTACATGGATAATTTAATACTATATCATTTAATATGAGGCATTTTCAGACTTTAATGTTTTTTTCTAATTTTTCTTTATGAGATATATGTTTTAATTAAATGTTTTAAAGGATACTTTATTGATTTTATCTTGGGATCACTAATGTAACGAAGGGCGTTACATCATCCATAGTCAAGGTAGTGAGATCCTTGGCTTGAGAGATAGCAGTGACCAAAGGTCTCCACTGTTTACGTAGACTTCTTAGAATCTTTCCAACCTTCTCAGCATTGGTATAGACTTTTCCAAGAGATTTTAAACTGTTGACTATAGTTTGAAATCTTCCTATCATTTGGGCAACAGATTCTCCTTCCTCCATGACAAACAGTTCATACTTTCTGACAAGTATGACAATCTTTGACTCTTTGACTTTGGCTGTTCCTTCATGTGTGACAGCTAAAGTGTCCCATATTTCTTTGGCAGAGTCACAAGCATATACCTTCTCAAACTCCTCAAGACTGAGAGCACAAATGATGTTATATCTAGCTTTGTGGTTCAAGTCCCATTTTGTCTTTTCTGCAGTAGTCCACTAAGCTTTTGGTTTGTCAGTGTTATCATCATTCTTGGGAATGAATGGACCATCTGTAATGACATCCAAAAGATCAGTGTTTGTAGATAGAATGAACCATTGAAATCTATCCTTCCAATAGTTGTAGTTTTCTCCATTGAAGTAAGGAGGTCTTGTTAGGGAAGCTCCTTGATGCAGTGACGTCCACTTGAACTAGCTCCGTGATCAGTCATGTCTATTCTTCGGGACGTTTTACCTCTACCTTTGTTAGATGCTCAACCCAGAGGTGAGCTCTCGATACCAACTAAAATAGACAACTATAAATACGAGAAGGAGTGGTTGAATTGTGTTTATCATAATTTAAACAAAGTTGAAATTTTTTTCGCATACATAAGCTAGGTTCGGAAGAGTGGAAAGATACAAGATAGACGGGTGACTTGTCGATGAATTTTTAATGAGAGACTTTGACAAACACACCACTTGATAAACGTATAAGAAAACTTAAAGCAACTAGGGAGGTTATAAGGAAAAAGAGATTGACACGATTATTTATCCTGGTTCACTCTTCAAAGCAAAAGCTACGTCCGGTCCTTGGCGGCACCAAGATTTATCCACTATAAGCGATCAGAGTTCACAGACTCCAAGTATTGTTTGCACACTTAGCCTCTTCAGGCTCCAAGACAAGTATTCTTTTCACACCTAGCCTCTTCAGGCTCAAGACAAGTATTCTTTGCACACTTGTCCTCTTCAGGCTCACTCAGGTTTGTTTGAGAGATTTGGTTTGTAATAACTATAACTTCAGACAGACAGAATAACTCAGAGAGTGATTTAAATGTAAAGCTTAGGAAAGTCTGCGTAATAACTTCAAATGATTGAAGAATACAGAATGAAAGAATGAAGATATTAATGCACATAGTAATGACTCTTTAATGTTATGTGTATTCTCTATACTTCATCTTCAATGACTTCTGTATTTATAGTCTTCAAGCATTTAGGATCCGTTAGAGACATTCCCTCAGATGTTGGCTTCAAGCAAAACTTCATTAAATGCAATAGAATCGTTCTGGGAAGCCATTAATGCAATAGGAACGGTGGTTGTACTCTAACATGAAGGATCATGACTTTATGCATCATGATACAGCCATATCAGAGTTGTGCAGAGAGCTTTTTATACTTTGCTGAGTACAATTCCCTTTTCGTGTTAGGGCCAGAGGTACTAGGGAATAAAGTATGTTGGAAGCATTCTTTAATTGGTCTTTGATTCTGATAACCGAGGTTGCTTGAGAGAGTAACTTCTGAATTTTCTTGATTCTGGTTCTTGAAATAAGATTATGATAATTCTTATAGAATTCGCGTTCATAAGATAAGCGCGTCCATCTTGAAAATAACCGCGTCCATCTAGCCATTTAAGATTTTACATTCGGACGGGCTAGTAGACGAGCTCCATATGCCACGTCATTGGACGGATACTCCTTTATCTGGTTGAACGTATCCTAGTAGACGAGCTCCATATGCCACGTCATTGGACGGATACTCCTTTAACTGGTTAAACGTAACCTAGTAGACGAGCTCCATATGCCACGTCATTGGACGGAGCTTCTCATTAAGGACTTAGCAAGTCCAAAGACTTGTGTGGACGAGCGCTTTTGTCACCTTAGTGGACGGCGCTTCTATCACTTCGAGTGGACGGCGCCACATTACTTTAGTAGAGGAACACTTCTGTCACCTTAGTGGATGAGCGCTTCTGTCACTTTAGTGGACGAGATGATTCTTACAGTTTTAATTTGCACACTAGATAGACAGGCTGGCAACCGATATGAAGGTTAATTAAATCATTAACCAATGTTTAGTTCTCATTAACACTTAGGGTAATGCACATCAGACATTTTAGAGACTTAACGATAAATGGCCTAGTGGATTATGAAGTACTCTCTCCGTACTCAATTATAAGTAAAAATAATTAATTTCACTTATTAAGGAAGTTTGTTAATTTAATTTAATTGTTTTGATTTATGTAGAAAAATTAATTACAATTGCTAAATTACCCATTAATTGTCTAGGGAATGTGTAACGCTCTTGGAAAAGTAAAGGGAGAATTGATTTGATTGGTCAATTTTTTTGGTTTTTGGAATACTTACATTAAATAGAGTTGAGTTAGTTGGATTTTGCTTATATTTGAGTCCAAATAATATAAGTATTTTTTTGCTTATAGTTGAGTCTGGATGGAGTATTTATTTAGAGTATTAAATGTAGTTTGAATTTGTAAACAATTAGTGATAGAAATAAGGGTATTTGTGTACAAATATACATAAATTAATGATCCCTTAATTCATGTGTAGAAACCTTAAAACACAAAAGATAAGGAACGGAAGGAGTAATATCTTTAAGGTACTCCCTCTGGACTCGATTATAAGCAAAAAAATACATATATTTTGTGGACTCAAATATAAGCAAATTCCAACTAACTCAACTATATTTAATGTTAGTATTTCAAAATTCAAGAAAACTAATCAATCCACCAATTCTCCTTTTACTTTTCCAAGAGCATTGTACGCTCCCGAGACAATTAAATGATAGTTTAGTAATTATAACTCTCTTTTTTATATAAAACAATGTAATTAAACTAAATTAATTGATTTTCTTAATAAGGATGAAATTAGTTAATTTTGCTTATAATTGAATTCGGATGTAGTATTTGTTAACATATTCCAAACTTAAAAAATGTGAAGAAAAAAGAAAATCACTTGAGGTCTAAGATGTATCATTTCCATGGAACAATATTTCGGGATTGGGTTTTAATAAATGTTCACAGTTCACAAGCTTATGGAAATATGCAATCTAACATCTTCTTGCTCGAAGATCGGCACCGTGCTAGTAATTCCAACTTTTAAGCCATTGGGCTAGATTTTCACTATTTAACGCACTTTTATGCGGTTTGCTTTAAAATAAAAGAGAACGTTGATAAGTGTGTTATTAGTTAAGAGGAGAATGCTAATCGGTGTCCTTATGAGAATGTTTATAATTTTTTTTTAATTTCTTAAATAATGTTCTATGACCACTTGTTAGCATTGAAAAAATAGCTTGTTCTGTGGGGCCGTGGGACCATGGATGCTAATTTCAGTGGAAAGGAATACTCTCGTTCACAATATAAGAAACAAATGTGTCTTTTTTTTTTGTCCAAAATATAAGAAATATATATAAGTTTTTTTATATATTAAATGCTAATTTCCAATATTGTTCTTATTAATTATTGCCATTAATTATAGACTATTAAATACATTTCATTAGTCTTTTTGTTTTAGAGTTTTATTTCTTGTATTGTGGATCGAAGGGAGTATGATATAACTGCATAATGCATGTATTGGAGCCTATCTTCATTGTCCAACCACAAACGTCTCAAACTTGGAACCGGATCCTCTTCCGTTACGGAAGAGATCCATCATGAAAGAGAAAAAGACATATATAAAAATAATATTATTTTATAAATAATATTATTTTAATATATATGTTTCTCTCTCGCCTACCGGACCCTTCTACTAAATGGAGAGTAACTTCTTCTCTCGAAATTTTGCATCCCTTGTTGTTAAAGAGCTGACTTTGCATCTTTCATCAATAGCATTAATTAATAATCGTAATGAATATCTTTCCAATATTCCAAAACTTCTAAATCTACCCACAAAACCAAAAAAATAAAATAAAATCTAAGAATGGATGTTATCTTTCAATTTAAGAAAATGGATTATATAACTATAATTTTTTTCAATTAACATAGTCAGGGGATGTTGTCCCAATTCAAGGCAGGGAAAATCTTCGAACTCTATAAATCCTTAAAAATATATTTACATTTACCTCATCCCAATAAGAGTAGTCAGTACTCGAACCTACAATCTGTCTTATAAGATACTCCGTCATGTTCCACTAACCAACCCTTGAGGTTACATAATGACACAAATCTGAACAATAATATAATTGTTTACTATTAGAATTATAATAAATTAAAATTGATTTCTCTTAATAGACTTTAGGAATAAGAGTGCTCCATAAAATGAATATAAAAAAAAAAAAAACTAGTGAATGTTGTGATTTATTTCTATTTTCCAAAATGCAATTAAAAAATATAGTTTGAAGTTGTTATGGTCCAAATCATAACCAAGTCCCATAAAGGAACCCAACCTAGTAAGGGCCCAAAATCCTAGGGGTCGGGCGAACTATCCTCAATTGAGCAAAATGATCGGCCAAAACCTCCACCTAAGGGAGTTGACCCATCCTGTCTCGGGAAAGAACCCCACCTACCCAACAGTGTCAGCACGTATACGCCACCCGTGACACATGCAAACTCTCTAATCATCATCCCTCTATTCCTACATCCCTGTTGTCCGAAACCTCATACAACAAGGGGAAAACACCAATCCCTTGGATACCAACATGCTACCTGGCTACACCCTTGCTGACTCGAGTGTCGGAGTGTCTTCACAGGTATCCTCATTCGATTCAGACATAGGAGCACCAAAAAAAAAGGAAGAGAAGAAAAAATCAATCCAACAATCCCAAACCTCGAGATCAGCATTTGAGCCAATTCCACGTAAGCCCAACATCAGGAGTTCGTATTAGTATTTTAGGCCTTTTCTCATAACAAAGTTAAGTGACATTACTCGAACTATTTTATTTCTATGATGGATTAACTGTGACAAATGATACTGTCATCCCTTATAAGCCATAATAGCAATATATCCTAGTTGGATTCTTTAAAAAATGGAAAAGCATGGTGAATGGGGTAAAAGGAAAATGATACAGATAAGTTCCAAAGATTTTCTTCCCAAAAGAAAATGTTTTTTAAAAATGTTCATTTTCAAAATTAAAATAAGCGGGTCCTTGTTTTTGTCGGCAATTTTTTATTAACAAAAAAGAAAATGATGATTATATATTTTATTTAGAAAACGAGAGGAAGAAAAAAAGAGGGAAAAAGAAGTGTGTGAAATGTGAGTGTCGGCCTACCTAACCATAGTTAATTGAACCAGAGCGTGAGGTTATAACAGTTCGTGCGGACCGCTCGTGATGACTTGCTTCAAGTGCCACGGGTAGAGCGTCGGTGACTCGGTTTGGACTCGTGCGAATAAACCACGGGTTTAAATGGAATTTTAGAATATCGAGAATTTGGCATATAAATGAAGCAATGAAATGAGAGCGAAGATGCAAAATGCAATTGAGAGAGGCATATAGAATAGAAGGAGAAGAAAGAGAGAAATGGCGGATTCTAGCGATTCAGTGTCGGTGGATATGGAAACAATTTCTCTTGCACCCAAGGTACTTCATTCTCTTGCTCAACCGAACTATCTATATTATTATGCCAAAACAAACGAGATTAACCAAGAAGATCAATATTTAATATTTGACTTTCACATTTTCATGCATTTCCGTTCCTCTTCATAATTTATTGCCTTGTTCTATGCATTTTTGACATACTAAAAATAGCTTCAATTACCGCTGCGTTTAGCATAAACGACATTGTTCTAAACGGTTACTTTAGTTTTGTGTTTTAGTGGGGACCTGATTTTTTTTTTTTTAATTCTATGTGGCTATGCCTACTTTAACTGGAAAGTTAGCAGTAGATATTAGATAATAACTTTATATAGCCATTAGGGATTTCTAAATGCTTAGAAGCTTTCAAGTTAGTGAAGACATTATGTTAATGTTACCATGTTGAGATTAATTAATTTCTTACAAAAGGTAGCTCTTGACTTTTGATATCCGTCTTGAAATATTTGTATCTTTATGTTATGGACTGCATCTTTACATATTTGGTGAATGAAAGGTCCAAATTATTTGCACGTTTCTGTTTGTTGTCACATGTGGTTAAAACATCTATTGCTGGCTTACCTGATTTTGTCACTCTTCTTATCATGTAAACATGAACAAGAAGATGCTTTATCGTATTCATATGTGATTTCTTCTCTGATCTGGCAATTTCATGTGACGTTACTGAGTAACATGCTACTGAGATATCTTTGCAGGAACATCTTGTAAGAACTCGTCATGGCTCTGTCTCTGTTGCTGTCTATGGAGACCAGGACAAGCCAGCACTTATCACTTACCCGGATTTGGCTTTAAATTGTAAGTTTAATGTGTTTTAGCGTTTATATATTAGTTTTAAACATTTTTTGTCTGCCTCAGTACGTTTACATAGATTCAATAGTGAAGTTTTCAAAATCTGGTAGTTGCAGATGATTAAATTATGTATCATAAACTCCGTCAAAAATCAAACATTCAGCCTCCCCTCTTCCCCCAAAAAAGAGATGAATTAGTTAAACTTTCTCTTGTAAGATCTTATGCAGAGAACATCAAAATCAAAAATTGTGTTTGTGCTGTAAACCAGAAAAAAAAAAAGTTTTTTGCGACTTTCTTAAAATTATTTATTTTGTTGACAAACTAACAATCTAACCTCTTGTTTCCATGCATGTGGTTTCATCAGATGTCTCCTGCTTTCAGGGATTATTCTTTTGTCCAGAAGCCTGTTCCCTGCTACTCCACAATTTCTGCATATATCATATTAGTCCGCCTGGGCATGAGGTCTCTAGCTTTATGTCTTGAAGCTGTAACAATTTTTGCTTGATTATTGTGTCTCTTCATATTTGTAAATATTTCCATGTTGGATGTTATAATTTTTCTTGTTCCTTATCATTTTGTATTTTCTTCAAGAGCTATCGCAGTTGGGAGCTGCTGCAATTGATCCTGATGATCCAATTCTTTCTGTTGATGACTTAGCTGATCAAATAGCTGAAGTTCTTAACTTTTTTGGGTAAGCATGTTCTAGCTTAATCATCTATTTCTTTCCATGTAGGCTATGATAGGAAGTTTTAGATAGAATGGAATGGGATGAAACATAGGGGAAGGGATTGAGAAGAGTTTCCTTCCCCATGCTTCGATGATTAACGAGGGACAGATGAGAAGGTAAAAGGTTGCAAGTCTAAAATTTCAATAAAATCTCTATAAACTCTTTTCAAGCAACTTAGTTTATGGGGTGAACTTGTGAATGACAAGTTTATAAAAAAGCTATTTCCCCCTCCTTACCCCACAATTTGGAGGAGACCAATAATTTACGATATTGGTAACTGAAATTTCCTCTGGAATGGATTGAAATTGATGGGCTTATAACTTGTGGAACTGAGGTTAGAAGCTGATGCCTCCTTTACTTGATCTTGGGAAGACAAACTGACACCCTTCCTCTCTTTCTCTCATCGCAGTCTTAGTGCAGTCATGTGTATGGGAGTAACTGCTGGGGCTTATATTCTTACATTATTTGCTGTAAGTTGTCTCCTGCTGCAGCCCCGCTTCTCCTCCTCTTTCTACTTCTTAAATGGCTGAGTTTCAATAATGTGATCTTACAAATCTTTCTTCCTATTGACAACAGATGAAGTATAGACACCGTGTTCTTGGTTTGGTACTTGTTTCTCCTCTATGTAAAGCACCATCTTGGACTGAATGGTTGTACAACAAGGTTCATTTTCCAAACCTAAAAGACTCTGCATCCTTGTGAAAATAAATCTCACCTTTTGTTAAAGATTTTGTAATATTTACAGGTCATGTCAAACTTACTCTACTTTTATGGCATGTGTGGAGTGGTAAAAGAAATATTGCTGAAGCGGTACTTTAGCAAGGTATGCCTATGCTTCCAAAAGCATTTATTTTTCTACTTTCAGTATGGGAGGTTGAGTCATTCAGTTTTATTGATGTTCATAGGAAGTTCGAGGCAGTGCTCAGTTGCCAGAGTCGGATATAGTTCAAGCATGCCAAAGGGTTAGCCCAATTTATTTTATGTTTTCATACTGGGACTGGGTTATAACTGGTAGCGAGTAGTTTGAAGTTGAACACTTGCTCAGTCTTTTAAATATTTTCTGACAGTCATTGGAGGAGAGGCAGAGTTTGAATGTGTGGCGGTTCCTTGAAGCTATTAATGGGTAAGGTTACACTTCAAAATAATGGGTTTCTTCGAATTCAAGAATAACCTCAACAATTAACCACTTTTCATGCACACGTGCTTAAGTTTAACATATTCTGAAACAACAATGTGCCTATATCCATATGCATGTCATTAACTTTGTATTGGCATCTAGCAGGAGATCTGACATAAGTGAAGGATTGATAAAGTTACAGTGTCGGTCACTGATTTTTGTTGGGGATATGTCTCCATTTCACTCCGAGGCTCTCCAGATGACTTCGAAGTTAGATAGACGATTCAGTGCCTTAGTTGAGGTGTGTAACGTAGTTCCTGTGTGTATTAATTTAAGAATGTGTTGTTATCAAAATTAGCTTTTTATAGCAATTGTTGGTGGTAACTACAGGTTCAAGCATGTGGGTCAATGGTAACAGAGGAGCAGCCTCATGCTATGTTAATACCAATGGAATATTTTCTCATGGGATATGGCTTGTACAGGCCAACCAAACAAAGTGTCAGCCCAAGGAGTCCCTTGAGTCCGTCTTGCATTTCTCCTGAGCTTTATTCACCAGAGAGTATGGGTTTGAAACTGAAACCAATAAAAACAAGAATTTCTGTCGAAATGTAGTAGATGAATAAAGGTTGGCCATTTGTTGCTCTTTCTGATCTGTTTGTTGAACAAGATTATAATTCTCTGGTTTGTCGGAAACCTGATGAAGGAGGGGATGCCAGATCGGTTTTGATAAGGAGATAGAAGAAATCAACAGAGGGGGGAGAAACAGGGTCTGAGTTTAGTTGAAAGCAGATATAGTCATTCTTTCATTTGTAATCATAGATTTTAGTTGGCGGTTCTGAATTGTTCGTAAAGCTTCGGAATTGTTGTTTCTGGATAAAAATAAATTGAAGTTCTTGTACCAATTATAAAGCGAACATGGAGGGCATAATACCGTTACTGTGCAATCGTATGCTCTGGAGTACTATCATGTTGTTGGCATCTTTTTCACGGTAATGAATATAGTTTCTTTGTTGTCAAGGGTTTCCTGAAATGAAACAATGAAGCAATTTTGGAATGTGACCGGTTGTGTTTGCAGTGGAGTTCAATTGGTTATACTCACACGTGTATGATGATGGAAAAAAAAAAAAAAAAAAGGGGTTAAATATGTTTTTGGTCCATGTAAAATGAAAGATCTTTGGTTTTAGTCCTTGTAAAAAAATTTAATTGGTTTTGGTCCCGGTAAAATTTAAAATAGCTATTTTTGGTCCTTACTATTAGGTGATATTTATTAAGTATTTATGTGTCTAACAGAAGGTCATATGATTATCTTAAGTGATACACAATAATCTTTGGATGGGGTATTTCAAAATTCCAAGGAATTTGAAATACTCCATAGAATCCCTTTATTTCTAAAATCCTCCATATTTAATATCCAAACAAATTATTTTAGAGTGAAGTGTTTTAATTACCTTCTTAAAATACTTCACCCTCTACAAATAACCCATCCAAACATACCATTAAAGTTTACTTGAATCTGAAAATGAGTTATATTTATCTTTCCAAAAATGAATGAATGCTTGGGACTCAAAACAGTGATATCAAATTTTAGAGGGATTAAAGCCTAAGAAAAATAATTTATAGGGATTAAAACCAAAATTTACTTATTTTATAGGGACCAAAATTATAATTTCATGTTTTAGAGGGATGAAAATCAAAGAAAAATTTTTATAGGGACCAAATTCAAAATATGCTCATTTTCTGTGGACAAATCTTTTCTCGTCTCCGCAGTATTTACTATTTACAGCAATTGCTGTTCCATTCTTGGTGTCTTTTTATAAACAACCTGGACTATTTTTCATGCGATTATTCCGATTAGATCCCAATGCAGTTCTCAGAAGTCAGAATATCAACAAACAATTTTGATCTTTTTCATGGAACTATATGTAAATAACAACGACTTTTGAGTATCACCTGTTAGACCAAGTTCCAGGTAATAGTCTTATAGTCATTGATATATGTTTACTCCTTCCCTTGATTCAATTTCTTCAAGTACAGTTCCATAATTTGAAATAAAGCTAAGGGCAGTCAAATAAATTCCGTGTTATTTACTGAGAATTCTATATATTGTTCAAAAAGACATCCTCATGTAATGGTAATACCCAAGTATGCACAAATTGTGGTTTGAGTTGTGCTGTGTTTTCTACTTTAAAAGAAAATTGTGTTATGCGACTTTCATCACACCACCTTGAGGCTTTCAGTTGAGACTGGTCATGTTTATCCTCCTGTTTCCATGGCTACTCTCCATTCCTTGTTCAGTCCGACAAGCCTTTCTTTTATTCATTTCAGCATACATTTCCTCAATCATAGGTTTCCACAGCCGAACACGAGCATTTATAAACCAATTGGATACCTGCCCAACAAGCCATTCGTAAGATAAGATATAGTTTAAGACACAACCAACCATACCAGATTGTTCCTCTCCAAACAATTAGCAATGTCAAGGTAATTGTTAGTAGTTACCTGGCTTCTAGTCAACCCACTTTTAACTGCAAGTAAATGCTTCTCAGCATCTTTAGGATACCTGAAAATCCATCAAATCATATTAATATATTTCTTAAGTTCACTAAACATGCATGAATAGCCAGCCCAAGAAATAAAGATGGTATGAAACTATGCTTGAATTGAAACTCACGGATGGAGGAAATTCTGAAACATCCAATCCCTTAGAACTGAGACAGATCTTTCTGGCAACCCTCTTTGGGGTCTCCATAACTGATGATTTTTTCTTTTCAACTGCTGGAGAGCCCATTGCTTTTGAATGAATGATGGTTCAACACACCATTCATTCTCTTCTGAGCGAGGCTTGTTCAAATCTGATCCCATCCCAAGTATATGATTGCTAATCCTCTCTCTTAACTCCTTGTATAGGATAGAGATCCTTTGAAGAGCAAAATGTGTATGTATTTGGGGGGCTAGCTCCGTAGCAGCATGGAATGCTGATACAACAGTATGTATCTCATCCAAACACTGGCTATATCGATTGTCCACCTGAGTTAAAAATGGTTAGTAACACTGTCAACACTTTGGGATGAAAACTTTTATGTACTACAGTTCAACTTTGATGTCATTTTTAGCACAATTTACTTACCACCCATTAATTTTAATATGCAAAAGTGAAATGCAAAGTTAACATGATTTAATCTCCCTACAAACCAATACTACAAAAAATGAGGTAATCGAAAATGTACTGATGTAGCATCATACCAGTTGTAGAAGTGCCAGCAGTTGGGATTTCTTTGATTCAGCTGCATGCCTTTGCACTGGAGATTCTGCATGAACTTCTTCAAACGTAGAATTTGCATTGTGATCTATAAACATACTTCTCTTGGGTGGGAAAGCTGAAGTTGATTTATTTCCACCTGATCTACTACCAGCAGCTGAACCATTTATCTCTTGTAGATTTTCAAATGAATATCTTGCAATTTGAGCAAGTACCTCTTGCATACCGACAAGATATCTCGATTCCAATACTTGTGGGGAAAACTGTACATATTTCTTAGAACCCAAACTCATAGGAAGTTCCCTATTGCTGCTGCAGGAGGCCTGCTCCAAGCCTGACCTGCTTCCATTCATGCATTGGTTAACATCAGGGCAACTGACCTCTGAGCACTGTCCTGTGGTTGGAGATGTTGCAAGACTTAGAGAAAGACCATTAGTAAAGTTAGAGGAATTGTAAGCATGATTTGCTAAGTTTGCTGCAATATTTGATGATGTCCATCCATCAGGATCCAGGTTTCCTATGGATGAATAAGGCTGGCACCCAGTTTCATCAATCTCTGGAGCTTTGGGAAACTTGTTGAAACTCCACTTACTACCACCAGGTACTTCGTTGTAACCGCAGTCCTCAAAATTCGCAGCCAGAAGGTTTGAAGTAGCTTGCCAATTATTGAAGATATATGGCCCCATTGAAGGTGGCAAAACTGCTGAATTCTCTAAATTTTCTTCAAGACCAATTCTAGCAGCAAGAATGGCAGCAAGTGAAGCAGGACTAATTGGCATTCCTCCAGATAAATGTTCTTGAAACCCAGTGTTGTTTATGGGGTTTGAGGAATCTCCCATAACAGTCTTTCCTTGTGATGTAACTAATGAACTAGAGTCAGCAATACTTGCAGGATTGATGAAGCGAACATCAGCAAGGACATTACTTATAGGCTCACCTTGCTCTCCAGCAAGCAGTGAAATCCCATTTATGATACGGGTTTGGTTATTATTAAGATCAAATGAATAGCACTGAATGAATGAATTTGAGGTGGAATGTTGTGATATTTCCTCTAGGCCAGTAGAATCTCGACTAGAAATGTCTAGAGGGGCATTGTACATACCATTCTCCATCACATAACAACTAGCAAATGTAGCAAGAGACTCTTGGTACTGCAGTGTTCTTTCAGAGAAGCTTTACTTAAAGAACAGAAAATTGAAAGGAAAAAGGAAGCAAATGAATAGATAATTAATTATGCAGCTTATGAAATATTTAAGCATCCTTTCAAAATTCAAAGTAGATGATATACTCAGATGAAATGTGAAAAATGATTAAGGAGTGCTTTTTAAGACTAGTCATAAACTTTCAACTAACAGACAAATGAATCCATGAAAAGTAACAAGCCAAAAGGATGGCACAACCAACCTTCCCTTGATCTGAAAAGGAGTTCTTTATCCCCCACCAAAGCAAGTGTAACCACTATATATGGGACTTTACTTTGACACACACCAGAAATCCTCCAAATATTCCAAGATATGTTGTCCTCCAAGAACCCTACAAAAAATGAAAATGAAAAATAAGCCGAGGTGCAGTGGTAAAAGAACTAGGCTATTTGTTTGAAAACAAGAAATAGAAGCCAACCAGAAAGTCAGGCATTCATATCTTTTGCTCAAACCATGCCAAATAAAAGACTACTACCAAAGGTGTGTTGATTCCTTTTGCATGAACAGAAGCATTTTCTTTTCCCTTCAAGTTTCACAAACCCAAAAAGCCAGTTTCATTTTCAAAGACCCCATCAACATTCACTGTATCAACACCTCTGTCAAAACCATAACAACACTGAAACACTCAAAATATCATCTTGTCTAGGAAATCAAAGACACAAGCAAGAAAACCACTGTCTTTGTTTAAAGGCCAAGAAGGAGAAAAAGTGGATATGAATGAGGCTATGCTAAAAGATGAATAAAAAAAGATGTATTAATATAGTCAGAGGGAGGTAGAAGAGGCACAAAAGAGTAAAAACAAGAAAAGAGGGAAACACATTACTCTTTGGTGCAGCAGCGCCACTCATTTCTGTTGCAGGCTTTACCGGGCCCATCCATTTTCCTCTCTCTCTGATCTCTTTTGTCCTCCTCACCACCTCTTATTATCTGTTTCCCTGCAATCATCATAATCAAAGTATCTGGATTCTCTCTGTTCAAACTCCTGTTCATGGCAGGTTGCCTCAGAAACATTTTCAGAGAAAGCCCTTTGCTTTTTAGCTATTTTTAAAACCAACAAGCTAATGTGATGAGAAAGAAGAGTAAATGGGGTAAAAATGTCTCAACCTTTCTCTTCAGAATGTAACAAGTAAAGGCACAAGGCAATTGAAAAAAGAGAAAACACTGTTTGTGTTATATTATAGCCTTATAGCAGTGTCCTTGGCTAGACACAGGGGAAACTTAAATGGTGATGATGTAAGCAAAAGAAAATAATGACGACAAACATTGGTAGGAGGAATTTATTTATTGTTGGTATTACCGATTAAGTAGATTATAGAACCTAGTATCTTGGCTTTGTCTGCATCAACCAATCCTATGAGTTCCTAAGGCATTATAAATGTGCATAGCGGATAATTATGATAACTATAAAGCATGACCTCTATATTCATTGTGGAAATAGTGGCACTAGCTTTTCTTTATCTGCATCTTTATTCTGGGATCCTGCTTTATGTGTCACAGTCTCACAGATCATAGCGCTGACTGTTGCTGTCTCTCATTTTTATTTTATTTTTTAAAAAAGGTAAGAATAAAATAAAAATAATCTTTTGATCCTTTTATTTATTTATTAATTAATTAATTAATTAATTAATTATTTATTTATTTATATATATATATATATTTATTATTATGCCTTCTATAAAAAAAAAAATATCTATCAATAGCTATATCTAACAAATTTCGATTTCATAATAAGATATCTTAACTACATCATGTTAAACTATATCAAAATTTTATACAAAATAACCAACCCATATTACCAAGCCTATCAACACTTTCGAACCAAATAGCACAACTTTTTTATGTTAAAAATATATTTATGAACAGAGGCAAAATACATATACATATATAAAATACACTATAACTCAAGCTCAATCTTTTTAAATGTTCATATTCTTCTGGACCTTGTTTTTGGAACCATAATTTCTAGTACCAACTTGCTCTCAAAACCGTAGTTTTAAGCACCAACTCTAGCTCCCCACAATTTTATTTTGACTATATGGTGAAAAGGAAAACCTGATAGCAACTAATATCGGTTGATTATAATTGATTCGGTTTGGTTTGGACCAGAAAATATTGAAATATATATATATAATATTAAAATATTAAAACTATTAAATTATATATAAATATTAAAATATAATAAATATTAAATAATAAAATATTATATATGTATAAAAATATAGTAATTGATTCGGTTCCAAAATGCTTGAATCTAATAAACAAACCAATGATCATCGGGTTTGGCTTGATTCGGTATGGACCATAACACAAAAATAAAATACGAACCTAAACTTTCCTAATGAACATGATAGCTTTGCTACCTTTCTAGTCTAATAACATTTAAAAACAAAAAAAAATATAAATTTTAAAATGTCAACAATAAAATAATATAAAAGTTCGAACGGTTCGATTTGAATCCGAAAATATTGAAATATATATATATATAAATAAAATATATACTAAAATATAAAAATATAAAATATGAAACTTTTAAATTATTTAAATATTTAAATATATATATATATATATATATATATAAGTATTGATTGATACTGATACTAAGATAATATGAAAAACTTCATGGATTGACACCTCATTTTACTGTTCTATGAATAGGAAAAGAAAAAGTCAGAATTGTTAAAATAATATAAAAATCCGAACCAATCAAAATTTTTTTGGTTCGATTTGAATCCTAAAATATTAAAAAATATATATAAATAAAATATATATTGAAATATAAAAATATTAAATATTAAACTTTTAAATTATATATGAATATTAAAATATAATAAATATTAAATATTAATATATAACTATAAATTATATATATATATATATATATATAAATATTAAACTTTTAAATTATATAAATATACTAGTCATAGATTGACACCTCATTTTACTGTTTTGTCTTTTTGGGTTTGGTTCGAATCCGGAAACAAAAAAATACAAATCAATTTAATTGGATCGGTTTATCAAATTTTTGGTTCGGGTTTACACAGTTAAATTTTTTGAAGAACACAAAAATTTGTTATCTTTTCTGGCTAAAAACATATAAAAAAATTAAAAAAAATTAAAATCTTTAAAAAGTCAATAATAAATAATATAAAAATTCCGAATGTTGAGTTTGGTTTGGAATCATTAATATATATAAGGAGTATTTCAAGTGAGAACTCTTGTTTAATGTGAGAACTGACAACTTTTAATAATAGCCATTCGATTTTATTTAACCATCCAGATTGCTTCAACAATTAAAAAGTCACGTGACCCAGTGTTGTCTTCTCCTTGGTTACTCCCTCCTCCTCCTCTCCTATATCTATTTCAGTTTTCAGGTATGGATCTCAAAATTTTCGCAACCTGTTCTCTGCCATGCTGCCCTTTCTGCCCAGACCTCCGCACTCCGCCACGCTGCTTTCTCTCTTCCGTTTTCCCAGACCTCCGCCGTCCTCCGCCGCCGTTCTGAACCCAAATCTACGCCGTCCTCTGGTGCGGTTATAAACCCTGATCTCTGCCCTCCGCCACGCCGCCTCCTCTCTCCCGTGTGCTTAGACCTCCGCGGCTCTGCCGTCCTATGCTACGAAGCAGGGAGGTGGCTTCACGGCGAACGATGGATGGAGTCTGAGGCAGTGGAGTTGGCGGCGGACAACGACGGCAAGGGAGGACGCGTGGGAAATCAAACTATTTTATAGTCGCTGGCCTCTGCTAAAACCACTGGTTCTTTCTCGCCATATTTTATAGTTCTAATAATAAGGATTTGCCATATTTTACCGCGTGTGTGTTGATCAGAGACAAAACTCGAAGCCTTTGATTTTCACCAACATTCTTATACTTGTTATTGACTTTATGGTGATTTAGATTTTGATGGATAATACTAGCGAATACAGGACTGTACATATACATGATAATAGCAGACATGGAGGAGGAGTTAGTAGTGACCGGGGAGAACAAACAGGGGGGCACATGATTTTTTAATTTCAAGAAGTAATCTGGATGGTTAAATGTAATCTTAATGACTATCATTAAAAATTCTCATTTCTCACATTAAATAAGAATTCTCTCTGATATGTTTCATATATATATATATATATATATATATATATATATATATATATATATATATATACTAAAATATAATAATTAGTTCGATTTCAAAATTCTTGAATTTGATAATCGAATCAAAGATTATTGGATTTGGTTCAGATCCGGACCAAAAAAAAATACAAATCAATTTAATTTGATCGGTTCATCAAATTATTCGTTCGGATTTATGTCGCTAAATTTTTCGATGAACACAATAGTTTGCTACTTTTTCTGGTTAAAAACATGTAAACACAAAAAAAATTGTAAACTTTAAAAAATTAATAATAAAATAATATAAAAACTATGAACCAATCAAAATTGGTTGGGTTTGGTTTGGACCCGAAAATATTAAAAATATATATATATAAAATGAAAATATATATTAATTTTTTTTTATTAAATATATATAAATACTAAAATATAGTAATTTGTTCGGTTTCAAAATTCTTGAACCTGATAACTGAATCGATGGCCATTGGGTTTGGTACCTTTCTAGGCTAAAAATATTTAAAAACAAAAAAATTGTAAACTTTAAAAAATTAATAATAAAATAATATAAAATAATTCGAACCAATCAAAATTGGTTCGGTACGGTTGATAACTCTTTCTACTGTTATAGGAACAGTAGAAGAAAAGTTGTTAATTGATAAAGTGATATAGATATTGAATATTAAAATATATATAAATATAATAAAATATAATAATTTGTTCAGTTCCAAAATAACTAAACTAATGACCATTGGGTTTGGTTCAATTCGGAGCCGAACACATAAAAAAAACCAATTTACGCCGATAAACTTTTCGAAAAACACCATAGTTTGCTATCTTTTTTGACTAAAATATTTAAAAAAAAATTGTACTCTTTAAAAAATAAAAAAAATGAAAAATCCGAACCAATCAAAATTGGTTCGGTTCGGTTGGGTTTGGCTTGAACTCGAAAATATATATATATATATATGTATATATAATAAAAATATATATTAAAATATAAAATTATTAAATATAATAAATTTAAGTATTAATATATATATATAAATACTAAAATATAGTAATTAGTTTGGTTCCAAAATTTTTGAGCTGATAACCGAACCGATAACAATTGGGTTTGGTATCTTTCTAGGCTAAAAACATTTAAAAACAAAAAATTGTAAAATTTAAAAAATTAATAATAAAAAATAATAAAAAATAATTCGAACCAATCAAAATTGGTTCGGTTCGGTTGGCAACTCCTTTTACTGTTAAAGGAACAGTAGAAGAAAAGTTACCAATTGATAAAGTGATATGGATATTGAATATTAAAATATAATAATTGGTTCGGTTACAAAGTAACCGAATTAATAACCATTGGGTTTGGCTCCGAATTGAGCCGAACACAACAACAAAAAAACGAACAAATTTAATTGATTGGTTCGGATTTTCAAATTCATCGAATTATTGGTTCGAGTCTTACGACCTTAAACTTTTTCGAAGAACACGATAGTTTTGCTACCTTCCCTAGCTAAAAATGTTTAAAAATCAAAACAATTATAAACTTTAAAAATTAATAACAATATTCGAACCAATCAAAATTTATTTGGTTTGATTCGGTTCGGACGGAAAAATATTAAACAATATATAAATAAAAAATATATAAAATAAAAATATTTAAAATATTAAATTATATATAAATATTAAAATATAATAAATATTAAATATTATATAAATATATAAAAATTAAAATATCAAGAATATGATAACTCTACTTTTATTGTTTGACAAATGAATTATAGTATTGATTGATATATATTATATTAGTATTAAAATAAAAATAAGTATAATATAATAAACCCAAAAATTTCTCCGCCGGTTATTGTTATATGAACAGTAACCGGAAAGTCCCAATTGATAAAATATATAAATATATATATAGATAGTAGAATATCATAACCACAAAAAATAAATGTATATTCATTTAAAAATTGATAACTTGTTCTGCAGTAGATTGCGTCCCTGTGCCCACATATCCTCTATCTTGACTAAAGTGTATATAAGAATATCTGTTGGGAGATATTAATTCCTCAAATGAATCTCGGTAATTCGAGGAATTAATATCGGACTCTCTATCAAGGATATCCCGATTCCCCCAAAATGACTTTACCGAGATTTTCTACTTTGCACCTGCAAACGCTTCACTGATATTGGTTGGTCGGCAAGAAGTGCAGAATACCCACATGGCTTCATTAAATACGACAAACTCATATATGGGCTCTGTGTGACCTTTTAGATGAAATGGCGATCAACTAGGCCAGTGTGTCTGAATGGTGCCCACTACTCACCAATTACAAAGCCATCTGCAATGTGGGCCTTAGTCTTATAGCCACTGGGCCCACCATTTATATGATTAGCTTTTAAGTTTTAATCTAGCTTAACTGTTTTTTGTTTTTTGGGTAGACTCCTGCTTAACAATTTGCTTATTCTCAATAAGCAAAACGAGCTTGGGTCATATCATAGGCTTTACTTTTCTGTTGACTGTTGTCGCAGTCACACGTCCAATGCTGTTCCAACCCAACAAGTTGGCCCACCAATAGGTCAAGCTCATTCTCCAGATGTTAACTACACTGTTTTGACCCTGCGTACCAAGTACCAACATTAAATTTTGCATCATCAATAATGCTAACTAACCATTAGAAATTTGGAATCATAACTTCACAAGTCATAACTTCACATGTTCCTGAAGGTTGGTCACAAGTGAGGATCACAAGATGTACTTTTTATCCATGCCGTTGAATTCAGGGTTAACATTCAGGCCGCACGAAAAGGTGTTAAACTCAACCGTCAGCCACTTTTTTCTTCCGATCAATCTGTAGTCCCTCTGTCGTATTAAAGGAAAATGAATTTTGTACGTATAGATATGACAATTGGGTGTACATTGTATTCACGCCAGCACGACGAGACACTCTAAATTAAAATAGATATATATTATATATGCAAATATTATCAAGGAGTCGTATTTTGAGTGTTCAAAATGTATTGAATATATTTCAAGAAAAAATATTTTTTGGTACACACAAAATGCGATTAACTCCATATTTGGATATCAATCTAGTTAATTAGGTGTTATTAATTATAGAGTTATGATATTTGTACACCCAAAATCAACACCCAACACCATATATTTATACTTTTCTACACTTAAATATTATTTTATTCTTTCCCAAATTAACACCCAACACCTAAAAACACACTCCCCAATACGGTTTGCATACAGTGTCCATGGGGGAGGTGTTCAAATATCTTTTCCGTAATTGTATGCATATGAGTTTAGTTAGGTGTTATCTAAATTTTAGACTTTGAGTACTTTTTGAATAACTAATTAAACTCATGTTTTGTTTATTCACATACTTCCTTAATCTGACCACCTACATTTGAACTCTTTTTTCCATATATATTTGAGTGAGTTATATATGTTAGTTTTTTTTATATTAGATAAGAAAAATGATTAAATATGAAATATAAGAAGTACTTCAACCCATATACATGTTATAACATACATCAAACTATTTCCTGGATATTTATTTCGAAGACTCATAAATACTCCAATCTGGAAAAAAAAAAAACGGAGCCTCCTGCACTCATAGAAGAAAACGAAAACTATGACCATACCCAATAAAACATTTGTGTGATATTAGACATTCCTAAATCCAAATATAACATTTAGACATTTCACCGATCATGTTTATGTTTCAAAAGAGAAAAGATATAAATAAATATAATGTGCATATTAAAAATATATACAATAATATAGTATTTAAAAAAGTTGTACACACAAGAGAACTCTATCATACTTGATTCTCGAGTACACGGAAGCGCCCAAAAGTTGTACACCTTGCATTGCAATAACCCATCCCAATTTCTCAAATCATATTTTCAGTGATGTCACATATATCTCAACCATGCCAACTGTTCAGACGTTCTTCTTCTTCATCATCTTAACAATACTTAAGATGTCTATGAAACACAATCGATTGATTTCTAAAGCACGCGGGAAGGCCAAATTAGTCAAAAAAAATAATCTATTTTATTGAACAAAAAACAAAAGTAACCATATATAATTAACTTGTGTATAAAATCGCAGCCGTACGTGCCCACCACAATATATAACTGAAGTTACACCCCATAATAATAATGATTATTTCAAAATATACAAATCAAATTCCAACTGTCTAAGTAAAAGGCAATAAAAATATTATTTTTTTATGAAAAACAGAAGCAAACAATAAGAATTCAAGTTGAAGGAACCATGTATTACTATCCAGTAACCACCGATGAACACAGAGTCTAAAATGAAGACAGAGACATCATGAGTGGCCACTATTCTTGTCCATGCATCATGTTAGCCATGGCCACCACCCCAAGTTTCTGAAGGTTGAGCTTTACCACAGTGTCAACAAACATCTTAGTATCCTCTCCTGTGTTCCCTTCGGGTATGTCCACGATATATGACTCCAACACAATAGTATACACTTTACCTTCCCTCTGAAACTCATTCACCGACGTCACAGAACGGTAGTTTTGTAGCCTGTGCTCCCCACCCACAACCCTAAAGCTCAATAAGTGCTTTTCATCGTCCAGAATCTCCAGCCTCTCCGTGCTGGTTGACGCCGGGAGCCCCGACACCACCGTCACCTCTCGGATGCTGCCAACGCCGCCGTCTCCTCTCATGTTGCAGCTCTTGATGAAGTGCTTGTATTTCTGAGGGTTCTCGAAGCTTCGAACGAAAGGCCACACCGTGTGTGCTGGTGCATCGATCCTTTGTGTTATAATAGAAGAGCAGGTGTTGGGGATAGGTTCGGATTTGTGGTATTTGTTGATGATGGGTTCGAGTTCAGCATATTCTTCTGGTGTTAGACCCTTCACAGGTTGTGCTTCTGAGGCCATATATATCAAAATCTTGAATGTAGTTCGAGCTGATTAAGTTTGTATCTCTGTTTGATATATGGAGATGAATAGTGAACAATCCATATCTATATCATCACGCTTCAGGATGTCACTATTTATATGTAAAGGGTACCTTGCCTCTTTTTTTTCTGGACAAATATGCCCTCGATAGTTTAGTATTCATTATTCAATAGTGTTATTAATATATATATTTATTAAATCATTATTACATTATTTTATTTTAAGATAAATTTTTTTTTTTACATATTTCAATAAATACTATCTTTAATTTTATGATAAAAATATTGGAAGATAACATATAAATAGTAATGTTCAAAGTTCAAACAACAACGGTTTCATTTTTTAACATTATGACTGTGGATGCAATATCAGATCCTCTGTACCCTACTCCCTGCGCCACTCACTGTCACCCCAATAGGCAAATGCCGCGTCAACTAATAAAAAATATCACTTTTACTTTATAAGATGACATTGGATTTTTTATCAAACTGAGTTTCTTTTAGAAACTATTTATCAGTTTAGGGTTATTCTGAAACTATTTAACAATGGGGGTCGTTTTGGACACGTGACATATTTTATTTTTTTTCAATCTGACAGGTCAAAGGTGCCACTGCAGATGGCGCCTACCACTTAACAAAAAAAAAAGACAAAAGGGAGGCGTCACTGCAAATGACGCCTTCCCCTGCAGTGATGCCCCCTGCAGTGTACCACGTGGCACTGCAGGGCCCCCCAACCCCAACCAAAAATTGGACGCCTGCAATTTTAAAGGAACAACGCTACAAAAAAATTATACTATAAGTATAGGGAGTAACAATGACATTAATGATAAAGTATCTATTTAAAACAACAAGAGGGAAAAAAAAATCCCGTAATAATGAGTAGCAAATAATATCACAGGAGACATAAAAAAATAATAGCAATAACAATTTACACCAATAAATATTCATCAATTATTACAGTAGTAAAAAAAAATTTACCTTATAAGAATTAAAAGAAAGTCACCTGCAATTTTAAAGGAACAACGCGACAAAAAAAATTATACTATAAATATAGGGAGTAATGATGACATTAAATTAATGATAAAATATCTATTTAAAACAACAAGAGACAATAAAAAAATCCCGTAATAATGAGTAGCAAATAATATCACAGTAGGCATAAAAAAATAATTTGATCAAGTGCAGCCGTGCAGGGTCTTGCGTGATGAGACAAAAGTGTGCATATGGTTATCTTTTCAATGGTCGAATTGAATGCTGCAGCAGTAAGGAAAAATAATTTGCAAATGTTAAAAGAATTAACGGACAGTTAAGCGCTTGGTTTGAGAGGCGTTAAGAGGAGGAGAATTTTTAATTGACGTGGCACCACTTTATTGGTGTGACAGAGAGTGGCAAAGGGTTTATGTGATAGAGGATCCGCATCCCTCATCCAAGCACTCTTGGGAGGAGAGGAAGATTCTTTGTCCCATTTTTTCTATCACATTCTTTGTCCCTCATCAATTATAATTTGTCATTTAATAAAATAAAATCACAACTCATTAATATTTATGCATATTCTCAGCTATTAATTGGTAGGGAACCCAATTTTTATTGCTTCTTGTTGTTTATGCCTACTGTGATATTATTTGCTACTCATTATTACGGGATCTTTTTTATTGCCTCTTGTTGTTTTAAATAGATATTTTATCATTAATGTCATTGTTACTCCCTATATTTATAGTATAATTTTTTTTTGTAGCGTCGTTCATTTAAAATTGTAGCATTGTTCCTTTAAAATTATTTTTTTATGCCTACTGTGATTATTTGCTACTCATTATTACGGGATTTTTTTATTGCCTCTTGTTGTTTTAAATGGATATTTTATCATTAATGTCATCGTTACTCCCTATATTTATAGTATAATTTTTTTTGTCGCGTTGTTCCTTTAAAATTGCAGGTGACTTTCTTTTAATCTTATAAGGTAAATTTTTTTTTACTACTGTAATAATTGATGAATATTTATTGGTGTAAATTGTTATTGCTATTATTTTTTTATGCCTCCGGTGATATTATTTGCTACTCATTATTACGGGATTTTTTTATTGCCTCTTGTTGTTTTAAATAGATACTTTATCATTAATGTCATCGTTACTCCCTATACTTATAGTATAATTTTTTTTTTGTAGTGTTGTTCCTTTAAAATTGTAGCGTTGTTACTTTAAAATTGCAGGCGTCCAATTTTTGGTTGGGGCTGGGGGGCCCTTGCAGTGCCACGTGGTACACTGCAGGGGGAGGCGCCACTGCAGGAGAAGGCGCCATTTGCAGTGACTCCTCCCTTTTGTCTCTTTTTTTTATTAAGTGGTAGGCGCATCTGCAGTGACGCCTTTGACCTGTCAGATTGAAAAAAATAAAATATGCCACGTGTCCAAAACGATTCCCCAATGATAAATAGTTTCAGAATAAACCTAAACTGATAAATAATTTCTAAAAGGAATCCAATTTGGACAAAAAGCCATATCATTGCAACAACGTCTTTAACCTTGCCGCATTATCTTAGTTTGTTTTATTTTCGCCTTTTTTTTTTGTTCATTCTGTTGAAGGATTGCGAATGCTCAATTGGAAGTGCAAAGCTATGTGTCTGCCAAGAGCACAGAGGGTGTTGATTTTGGTACGTATATGCTTCTAGGCTTTTAGAAGTCAATTTAAATTACACCAATGAAATAATTGATGATCGCAATGCTCTTAAAACAAGACTATGGGTAGAGATGTCATTTTGACCTTAAACCTTATGGTCAATCCATCTAGCCCACGATAATAGCTCAACTCATTTAATCCATAATTAGAACTGTCAAATGGACCACCTTAGCCCATTTATGATCAATTCATGTCACGTGCCTTAGTATTAACATGAAAAAATAATAAAATAAGTAAAAACTAATGGATATGATTTACTATTAAAAAATACTAAAATAATTATTGATATAAGTAAGTGATGAAAATAATAGTAAAATTTAACTTGTAAAAAAATAAATAATAATAAAATAAATAAAACACTATTGATCGGTTCGGATGATGAAACCCTCAAATCCGATCTGAACCGATCGGATTACACCCCTATCACTCATATAATTTTTTAAAAGCACCTATTCTAATTTTAATTAATATTATGATGACCTATAATTAATAACAGTAATTAATAAGAATATTGTTAAAAAATAATATTTAATATATGTGAAAATTTATACATATATTTTAAACAATAAGGGGGGACGGGTGGGGGAGGGGGTTTAATTAATTTGGTGGTGGGGGATGGGAAATGGGCATAGGGAGTCAGGGACTGGATGGGGGTGCACGGGCATAATTTTTTTTTATATGGTAGGTGCTTTTGACCTGACAGAAAGAAAAAAATAAAATATATCACTGTGTTAAAAAGGATCTCTCACTTAATTTGTTTTAAAAGGAACCTAAACTAGTAATAAGTTTATCAAAGGTCCTATTTTGATCAAAGAGCCGAATGTTAGTAATCCTATTTATTTATTTATTAACATTTTGGAGGATGGAATTAGTGAATTACTAATTAATTGGCACAAATAATATGCTGGACGAGAGTGTAATTTTTAAGTAAGAGCAAGGATAATATTAGAAGAAAGGGTTGAAGAGGACAAAGAGAAAGTGTGGGGCTAGGATGGGAAGCGGTTGTAATCGTGAAAAGGGAGAAGGCTAGACTGGAGAATCGCGGATCATGTGAGTAATCTAACGAACTCTCATCCACGTGATCTAAACTTCACTTTGCTGGATTCCCCACCCTTACTTGGACCCACCACTCCTCATCTCTCTGATTTTTTTCTTTTCTTTTATCATTGTTTAATTGACTACGATCAATCATCTGTGTGCGTGTGTCACTATATAATAATCATGGGAAAAAAAATTGGTTACAGAATATGTTTGGAAAAATTGTAAAAAAAAAATAAAAAAAATTATACTGATAATCATTTTTTAAATAATCGATTGTTTAAAAATATATTATAATCAGAATCTATTTTTGTTTGGATATATTTGATGAAAAATAATTTTAAGATAATTTATTTCATTTAAATGATACAAAAATAATCACTTTTATATAGTAAATTACGAAAAATGATATCAAGTAATTTTTTTTATCCCCCAACCCCCACCCCCACCCCCACCCCCACCCCCACCACTTTTCTCATTCTCACTTTCTCACTTTCCCTCCAAGTCACTTTCTCTATTGGTCCCAACTTCATACCCCCACTTCATACAAAAATAATCACTTTTATATAATTAATTACGAAAAAGGATATCAATAAATTTTTTTTTATCCCCCTCCCACTCCCACTCCCCCTCCCCCTCCCCCTTTCTCATTCTCACTTTCTCACTTTCCCTCATCGTCACTTTCTCTATTGGTCCCAACTTCATACCCCCACTTTTTCACTCGATCTCCGTCTCCCTCTCACTCGGTTTCCTTCTCCATTTCCAAATCGTTACATTCTTCTTCACTCGGTCTCCTTCTCCCTCTCACTCTCACTCGATCCCCTTCTCCTTTTCCAAATTGTCACCTCCCTAACCCAAATCAACCCTTCCCTTTGCTAAACCGTCATCTCCCTAACCCAAATCGACCCTTGCCTTGTGCATGTCTCTCATCTCCCTAATCTTTCAAACCACTGAGTTGCGGCAGATGGAGATCCAACAGAGGCCTGCGAGGCAGCGATGAAGAATCTGAGGCTCGACCATGTCTCTCTCTGCTCCCTTTGGAGGTGGGGCGATGAAGAATTTGTTGCTGCTGTTTGGGTTTGTTCTTGTGGAGTTTTGTTTTGGGGTTCTGATTTTTTTTCCTGATTGGTTTTAATTTTCATTGTTTTGATTTCTCCTGATTTTGCATTCCCTGTATTGTATATTTGGGGGCGATGAAGCCGTTTTTTCCCCTCTGTTTCTCTTCGTTCAGTTAATTTTGGCAGGAAATTAAGGGTTTAGTTGGGTAAAGATGTTATTTGATGAAAAATAATCTGAACGAAAACATCAAACAACTCATGGATCTAGCTTATAAACAGCTAAATTTGTCCCAAAGCAGCTTTTTTAAGATTTAAGTTTTTTTCCCAAACACAATGCTAATTTCATAAAACAGCTGAATGAGTGTAAAACAGTTCAATTGTGAAGGAAAAAAATGCTGTCCAAAAAAGCTCATAGATTGTTGCTTATCACTGTTATCAAGTGTTGCATCATGTTAATGTAAATTTACCGGAACTTTCTTCCATTTATATATGATGTGTAATTAACAAAAAGAAAGAGGCGAGATGCAACAGAAAATGTATAGCCTTGTGGGTAGCTGGTTAATCTAATTATTGATACAATCTAATTAATCTCTAGGCACTAATTTGGAAGCATTTACTGAAAAAGACAGTTTTATAGATGCTGCGTCCCATTATTATATGAGCCAATAATCAAGAGAGAGGGGCCATTATTCAGCCAATAATTTGTGTTGAGAACAATGACATGAAATCAAGGGAAAGCTATATTGGACAATGAAGAGCTCCTTATCGACAAAGACAAGGCAACAGACAGCAAAGGGCTCATTGGATTGATTTGTTTTGACTTTGTCTTTGTCTTCGTCTTGATATCTAAACTACTGAACAGACCAAAACTATGCCTATAAAAGCTTAAACGTTCCCCGATTTAGCATTGGAGGAATTCCTGCTTTAGTAATTAATTAAGTAAATAGGTTAGGGAGACACGACCCTTGAATTTACAAATGCCAACCTTTGCAGCTTCCAATCAAAGCTGTGGCAAGTAATTTGTTTTTCATGCCTTTCACATTGATGCAGTGTTATTAAAATCGGACTGCACCGGTCCATCGAATCAGTTTAAAAGAAAGTCTTCAAACCACCGTACCAAACATGTTATGTGGTATACATTTAATAAATATAATATATCTACATAAACTCGTTATAATTTTTAAAATTTGATATATATCAATTCATTCGGTTCAATAGTGACTCACTGGTTTGACCAGTGACCTATTAACCTAATACCCTAACAGAATCGATGATCGGTCCAATTTTAATAATACTGCATTGATGCATAAGTCTTCTTCTTCGAGTCACTACTTACAATTGATATTCAGCCGTCAATCGGTTTTTTTGTTAGGAAAATATTATGTAATTTTTTTCAGGTGATTACCAAGATGTTTTACAATCAAAATATAGATTTTGCAAACAAAGTGTTTAAAAGTTTTCTAAATCCTTACTGAATTGAATGAAAATTAAACTTTTTAAAAATTTTTAATAAATCAAATGTTTTACTTTTTATATTTTAATTATGAGTTTAACTTCTATGCATTGTCAGTATAAAGTTTTTTTACACTGTCAATCAATCAGAAATCATGATATGTGAGACTTTTAAGATAATTAGAATAAAAGAGTCAAATATTTTTACTTATGTGGCAATTTCTAATTAGTTGACTGTGTAAAAACTCTTTACACGGATAGTGCATACCAATTAAATCCTTTAATTATTTATTAAGTGCACTTAGGAACGAGAGTTTAAATTTTTAATTATTTATTGTAAGTGTAAAATTTTTTATACTTAAATATCAACCAATCATATATTATCATATATGTAAATTATTGTGAGAGTTATATATACTACTAATAACGTGAGTGACAATACATGATTCAATGATAATGTACAAATATTTTACAATGATATATTAAAATTAAATCCTGTAAACAAACCCTTGAGAAGACATAGCAATTATTGCCTCCATCATGGGAGATTTGAGAAAAGATACAATTCAATTATGTTCAAATCAAATATATTTATGTAAGTTTACAAAACCTTTCTAATCAACTGATGATGTTTGTTTAAGATTTTGTAAAGGCAAAATCACATTTGCAAAAGCTCCTTTCAAGTACTTTGAAAACAATTGTCTTGTGAAGTGTTATTTTCATGTTTGCATTGAGAATAATCTCAACCAAACATACACAAACTCTTCAAGAGATGCACAATTCGACTTTTTCTAAAGAGTTTAATAAACTGTGTGGGCCCTATTTGATACACTACAAAAAAGCGTTATTTTGCGACGGTTATTAGCTTAATTAGCGTCGGTTTTATGCGCCGCAGATTCATGTTTGCGGCGGTTACAGACCGCCGTAGATTACGATCACAAAATTGGCAACACAAATAGCGACGGTTAAAGAACCGATGCAATTTTTTTCCCCAATTATGAAAGAAATTTCACGGCAATTTTACAACCGTCGCAAAACTTAAGTGTTAAAATTTGGATATACAATTAGCGGCGGTTTCAATTTTTAATAATTAGCATGCACTTATATTGCGACAGTTTTGGAATCGCCGAAAAAAAAATTAATGATTTTTTTTAGGAAATCATTTTGAGTTTACAAAACCTGGTTATTAAATCAGACAGTAATCTGTTTTCTGCTTGTTTTTCTGCTTTCCTCTTGATAAAAAAAAACTTGCTTATTAAATATGTATATTTTTCTTAAAACAAATAAAGGTAAATAAAATAATACAAGATAAATAAATTAAAATTCATTCATAAATAAAATGTTGAGTTACAAAGTACGACCAAAAAGAAATATTCCAAATAGAGTTCAACAATTCCACAAATCACTAGTGCAGAAAATGGATTCCACATCGGTTATTTTTGGCTTTTCACATCGGTTTTAAAACTGATGTTGAAAAGACCGATGTGGTTTATTGCCACTTTTCACATCGGTTTTAAAACCGATGTTTAAAGTACATTTTTAACAGCGGTTTTTACAAAAACCGATGTGGAAATTTCATTTGTCAATTGGTAAATTATTGGAAATATCACCTTTCATATCGGTTTTCAAAAAACCGATGTGGAAATTAGACTTTACACATCAATTTTCATTAAAACCGATGTGGAAATTGAATTTTTACATCGGTTTTCATAAAACCTATGTGTAAAGTCTAATTTTTTTTTGAAACTGTTATTTACATTTCTATAATTCATTTTCCCTGTTTCAGTAATAATATATGCAGATCAATATAGAATAACATACTCTAAATATTCTCAACAATCACTTTTGTACAACACTTTACACAATTAATATATACTGAATTTATTAAGAACAATACATATGTACGTTTCATATCAAAATACATATGATCAGTCAAAAGTACACTATAGCTAGTACATGATAAGTTTTTAAACTAATTAACTACATATATATATACAAACTATGGTTGGTACACTTCAAGAAAGAAAGTTGCCCAACGCCTCCTTATGTTGTTGATGTCGGAATCAGATAATGGAGTTGGATTGTTGAATATCTGCAAGTTTAATTGGACAAAATATTATATCTTTTAAGTAATATAAACTAACATAAAACATATAACGAATCTATAACTGTTACTTCTAATTGTCATCAATTAACATTTATCTCGTGCCATCTTTCAGTGATCCTGGAGGAGATAATTTCCAACATCCACTACATCACATAGTATCCACATTCCCATGATCCATGTTGTATACGTGACTACGTACAAATGAAACCCAATTAGAATATGAGGAATTAAATAGAAATCAATAATTATACCCACTGCATTTGATGCATTTGAACTAATAAATGTCTTACGGTAGGAATAATCCATCTGATAGCCCGACGCCTTTCACCACGCAACATGTGGTTTGCATTAATAGAACTATCATGACAAAATAAACATTAATTAAACTATATCTAATAGATTTCAGATAATTAAAACAACTGCATTAATGATTATAAAGTATTTTAATGCTTACGTTTCGATGATCGTCTTCAGTTCATTCGCCGGCTTATTTCCAATTGAGCAGAAGAAGACCATGACGTTCATCCTAGGGTACAAGATCAACAGTTTCCAATGCTTGCTGTATTTGAGGAACAATTAGTGACTGAGTCATATATAGTTATAATTAAATAACCGGTACTTACTTATTGAGATAAGGCGCAAAGTAGAATTGATGATCGTCTCGGGCAAGTATATCACGTATGGTGGTGACCCGATCTTCTGATGCTAGGAGAACATCACCCTGAATGAACATGGGGTCAATGAACCCATAAAGGGCGAGGTTACCCTGATCAACTAACATACGATGCAGATACCTAATATATTGAAAAAACATGTTAATTATCATAGTATTTAAAAATTAATTACTTAATTTATAAATAAAATGTACTTACATGCACCATAACAATAGGTGTGCAGAACTAGCCATTTCTTTATTGAGTACAATCTCCATAAGTTCCTTCTTTGGGATATACAGTTCATCACCTGGACTGGCATCATGTTCCAACCTTATCAAAGCTGCGTCATTCTCCATGGTGACAGCCTGTATAGCCAGAAGTTTAAAAACATCACCAGGTGCCCCTTTGTCGATTCCCTAAACAACAAAGATATATATTAGTAATCACAGATAATTAAGTTATTTCATTCGTAATTAACTAAATGGTAAAACGAATACCTTGGCAGGAGCAGACATCTCTGGTCTTCCTGGATCCGACCTTTTAGGTAGAATATCATTTCGAACATCCTATAACGAATAAAAATAAAGCATTAGCTTTAAACAATAATAAATAATTTCAACTATGAATATAGAAAAACACAACTAACTGAATACCTCAGATGCAACAAGAAAGCCGACCAGTCTTCTTGGCCAGAGGATGAAGTTACCGAGGGCCTGACCCACTGTTTGAACCTCCCCAGTGGGCACAGGGACTCGAGCATCAGCATCTCGAATAATCTCAACAACGACCCTCAGCTGATCATCCGGTAATAAACGATGGTGTATGGTATTACCTAAGTTATTATGTGCCCTCCCCAATGCCACTAAGCGGCGATCATGATGATCATCAACATACAACTCACACCTATCAGGGTCGTCATCATCATCATCATCACCATCATCTTCATTTTTAGGTTGATAAGGAGGATCACATGAGCCCTTAGTGCTCACATGGACAGAGGGTTGGACACCGGCTGTCATCTACTGGGACATAGAAGTCAATATTGTCATCTGCTGGGCAAACTGCTCGGCCATCTCCTGTCTAAGCTCAGCCGCAATCTCCTGTTTTAGCCGTGCTCTATCTGCATCAACATCCATGTGGCATTGGTGTGAAGACGAACCATGGTATTGGCGAATGTCGACGCCCCATCCAACACCAATGACACGGCCCGGGTGGTATGGTTTACCGATGGCAGTAGCTAAGATATCATCGCGTCCTCTAGGAACAAAGGTTCCTTGGGTTACCTGCTCGTCCAAGGCATCCTATCACATATAAAATATCAGGTCACATTACAATTCGGTAGCAATCTTAAAATGACAATTACAATTCACACTATACTTACAATCTTCTCAGCTACTTGGCGGGCCTCCTCAGATGTATATTGTCCCGTTTTTCTTTGTTGGGCCCTCTTCCATTTACGATGGCGTGGGGTGGAGGTGGATCAACAACCTCCGGACGATTTTCAGCGTTAGGATCCGCCTGAGATGCTGCTTCCTGACGTGCTTTCTTTTCCTCTTCCACCATTATCTGACCAAGCTTTTTATATCCCCCACGAGATATGACATGGGGGTAGACATTCTTGCTTTGGTTTTTCTGCCCCTTTTTCCTCTTCTCCTGTTATAAATAGAATAAAATTAAATTACATAAGTAAATAAAATTAATGAAATTACATAAATTTAGAGACTGATACAGAAGATTGAAAGGGTTTAAAATCCTATAAAAAGTTACATTGAAAGGGTTTAAAATCCTAAACATTTGTTGAGGCTTCGTTCCCTTCACGGGTGAGCAAGAGAGGAGAGTCGAGCGACTGAGTTTTCCAAAGCGGCCGAGCAGGGTGCACCCAATCTGTTTCAGCAATGGTCTTGGAACAGTCATTTGCTTCCAAAGCTGAGGTTCTGGAGCAGTAGCTGCCGATTCTCCGGAAAGATGATAAGGTGAGCAACTCACATTATGTGATTTACACAACCTTATCACCCATGTTATGTGATTTACACAACCTCAGAAGTTGTTTGACCATTAAGACAAAGATCTTTGAGTCTAGGAATAGGAAGAAAGAGTGATGAAGTTAATCTCCATGGCAGAGCCATATTGTGAAGCAGAAAATTAAAAGGATGGAAGGAAGCTATTTATAGGGGCAAGGGAGTTACTAAGCTATTCTGATTTTCTTGAAAACTTATCTATAAACTTAATGCTCATTAAGAGGATTAAGTTATAAGGTGCATGGGTAAGTAGCACAGTAGTCAAAGGAATGAATGTTCTTGCAGAATCTTATACACCTTTAACGTCAGTTGTTTAATACAACTGACGTTAAAAGTGTTTTTAAAATAAAAAATATTTATTTTTAATGTCAGTTTTTTATATAACTGACGTTAAAAGTGTGATTTTTTACTTCAGTATAATAAATAGCTGACGTAAATAATCCTATATATTATAAATGTGCAGAATGAATATTAGAAATAATGTAATATACGGGAACTTGGCAGTCATAAATTAAGTTGACGTTAAAAATGAGGTGGTGGCAGTTTGTAAATATTAAATCACTATTTGCGTCAGTTGTGTAAATATTAAACAAGTTTATTTTTAATGAAGATTAAAAATAAACTTGTGTAAATATTAAACAAGTTTATTTTTAATCTTCATTAATTAGCTTGAATTAGTAAACATATTCTTGTGAAAATTAAAATAAATAAACACTTAACATAAAAGTGTTATATGTATAATCAAATCGTATCTCATTGAAGCGATTCATAAGTTACAATTACATGATTAAAAGATAAAAAATTTCTGCAACATAACACTAAAATATTAAAAAGTTTCTGCTTCAACATCAATTTCTTCTCAGTTCTGTCCTCAGAAACTCCAATGGATGCATCGATCCCCTCCCTCATTTGAAGTCCTTGATGCTCCATCTGTGCTTTATCCACAGTCACTTGGGGAGGAGATGGAATAAAGTGAGGGAGTCATATTATGTGATTTACTCAACCTCAGAAGTTTTTTGACCATTAAGACAGAGACCTTTAAGTCTAAGTATATGAAGAAATAACAAAAGTGTCAAATGTGATAGAACCATATTATGAAGGAATAGAAAACTCACGAAATATAGAGGAAAAGAAGAGGCACTACAACAGATTAGACTTTAGATAGCGTTTCCGTATGCCTTTTAATAGCGTTTGTAACCGCTATCTATGCTACCGCTATTAAAACTCGTTAGCAAAGATAGCATTTAGGAAGCGCTATTAATAAGTGACTTTAGATAGCGTTTGTTAATAACAAACGCTATCTATTCCCCTTTTTTTTTTTAAATTTTTACATATTTCTTAACTAAATCCATTCCTGCATATTGAACTACACCAAACTTCATTTATGCAAAGAGGAGGGAAATCTGTGAGAAATAAGAACAAACATATATCAATGAACAAATCTACCAATGTTACTGAACCATCAATGTCAGAAATGTGAAATGTTCAACAAATAACAAGAAACTAATAAAAGTCATTGTACCTTCCCTAATGAACAATGTTACCGAACCATCAATGTCAGAAATGTTCAACAAATAACAAGAAACTAATAAAAGTCCTCCATCACAGTTGGGTAAGCATCCTTAAATTCAATAACAGCAATGTCCTCTGGAAACTCGTGTATCCTTAAGCATCCTTAAGGTCAATAACTCCATCATTATAAGAGAACCGTTACCCATCATATTTTACTTTTGGGTTTTTCCTCAGACTGTCAAAAACATCTTTGTTAGCCTTCATGTCAACATAGCATGCTTCATTTATTTGTTTTGGTGTAAAATCCTGTCGGGTCTGTAAGCAAACACAAGCACCAAAACAATATGGTTTGAACTAAGTGTACCAGGACCAAGAGAAGATAGTACACATCCACCGAGCTAAAGAGAAGGCATGTATATGCTGAAAAAGGTGTATATCAACCACCATTTCCAGATTCATTAGGCATAAAATAAATTAAAGATTGCCAATAGAAAAGTATAACCATACGTCCTGTTGGTTGTTATAGAAAACTCCCATAATGAACATTTTATGAACAAGATTTTGAAATTTAGCATCAATAACCCAATCACCAAAGAAAGCAAGTGCTATATACAATTTCATGTAATATTTATAAATTGCCATTCACTTTCTGCATCCTACGAAGCCAAAACATACACTTGTAACATGCATTACTTTGTGATCAAAAGCATTATTCGCATACCAATGAGTATTGCTGCAACTACTGTGATTAATTTGACATAATCAAACGAACTTCTCAACAATATAGCGACACCAATCTTCCTTGACTTCAGATAGTTGAGCGGTGGAGTATGTGGAGCATTTGAAGTCGAGGAAGCATTGCGACATAAAAATTAAATAAATTAAGTTACAATTGCTAAAACATTTGACCAGTCACAGTTAAAAGCTAAGTAAACAACATACCGCCATTGGTATTTTAATTTGGTTCTGCAAGATAGTTTCCTTCATGAAACGCATCACACAGTACCCACAATCATCTTCTTTGGGTTGTCTTGGGCACTATAAAAAATAAAATAGTAAATCAATATAGGTTTTTTTTATCTAATTGCGCATTAAGTTTTTGCAAATGTACCTCTATCTGAATCCATTTAATGTTGGTTGCCTTTAAACGCGGCACCTTAGCTCCGATATTTGAACGATAAACTTGCAAAGCACTAATCACAAAATCAAACAAAGTTCATTAAGAAACATATTTTCAATCATCACAAACACACGCATGCTTTTTTTTATTTTTATTTTGAACCACAACAGCCACAACCCAGTATATGTCAATTCAACACATGTTCTAATGTCAAAAATCAAAAGCACATTAGGACCATGACAACTTGCAACATGTATCTACCATGGAAGCCATTCGACAGAATCATAGAAAATCAGAAATATAAAAGCATGCTTACTTATCGAACAGATTCTTTAATTCTGGGCGACCCCTAGGATCAACATTCAAGGGATCCAGATAGTAAATAATCTCTTCAACAATATTTATCGCGCACAGCACCCAATGATTCCTACAAAAATGTTGAGATAACAAATCCTAAGCACCTCAACTTTTATGTAATTCATTATTGTGAATTAAGTCCTATAGGATAAGTGACTCACCCAACATTGCACGGTGCTAGAAACAAGGGTTGACATTCTCTTTCTGTAGTTGCAAAGCGGTCAGCTATATACTTTGTCTGTGAATCCCTCCCGAAGAAGCCGTATGTATCTGTTTGGTGTGGGGACAAGAACAGAAACCTCCTCATTCTTTCCTTTGGAAGCAACAATTCTTCATACAAATACATTCAATTAAAATATAAAAATGGATTACACCAATGACATCAATATTTAAATGGAAAGACTAAAAAAATATTGTACATTTTAAGCCTGATTTAGTACCTGATATATACGGAAATAACGGAGGCAGATACCCATTCATGATTTACAACTTCTCTAATATTTTCAGTATTGATCATCTCAATGAAATGCTGACCAAAAATATTTTGTTCCATCTCTATGTCCAATTGGTCATCATTTTTCATATTCTTTCGTTCATGTATTTTAAGAAAATTCAAATATTTCAGAGAAATTGTAGTTGAACCAGCTGTAGGAGGGTTGGCCTCAGAGTTGCCTCCTTTATTTTTTGGGGTTGTAATTGACTCCTTTGTATATCCAGACACTCTGCCCTTGCCTTTAGATTTTGCAGGTGCCTGGAAATTTTGCATTTCAATATGCAGTTAGTGATCAACTAATGTAATGCATATATGCCATATATGAAAAGGTGGAAAAATGCAATTACATACCATATTAATTACAACCACGAGATCAATTGACCATGCCACATAAGTACCTATTGCATCTCTTACTGTCATTACATCTGCACGATCGATAGGTACCGGCAATGGCGCATCTCCCTCAGTTGCAACATCAACTCCAACTTTCACATGGTTAAGGGGTACTGGTCCAGTGTGCAGTGTAACACCCGGCTCATTGTATACTTTACCCATAGCAACCATACGATAGTTTGGGGTTGATAAATATAGCTGACATGAGTTGACGCCCTAATCCAATGATAGATGAATAAGCTGTGAATTAAGGCATCCAATTGAATGTATTTAACTGCGAATGCAATACTAGTAAAAAAAAAAGGCATGCATTACCTCTGGAAGCCTGATGGCAGATGGTAGAGTGCAACTATATTTGACGCTTGCTTGGGCTGTGAAATTAGCTTGCCTCTCCTCATCCTCCTTTTTTTTTTTTCAGTTTTTCTTCCAAAATATTCAATCTTTCAGAGAGTTGAGACACCAATGTCTCCCACCTTTTCGTTTTCGAGTTATTTTTTGCACGACCTTCAGGTGGGAAGTAGTCTTTTTGAGAGACGCCAAAACCCACACCCCTAACACGACCAGGGTTCTCTAGCACACCAAGGGCTTTAGCAAGAATATCCTGGCGACCAAAATCTTGTATCTCTCCCTCTACCGCAGACTGTGACAGTTCCTCCTGACACATAGTTATTGGTGAAATGCAAATGTTAAAATTATTATATATTATCATAAGAAAATAACAAATGAAAATGTAAACGTTAGTCTACTAACACATTTATTCCACACGGTCTGCGTATTTTTGTTGTCAATTACACCCGCCTTGTTCTCGCGGGCTTTCCTCCACACAATATGGCGTTTAATTTTCTTAACTTCTGGCCCCGCCTCCTGCATCTGTATATTGAGATAATATATATTAACCAAACAGTTTAAAAGTCATATTTACCACACATGCAGTTAAATATATATGTATATACATACCAATTCATCCTCAATGTCAGCATACCCCTTACGTGATGCTTTGTAAGGGCATGCGGGGATCTAACGCCTACATTGCGATTTTCATTGCTTAATTTCTATTCAGACACATATAAGTAATATTAATACATGGTTAATGTCATATGTACGTATTGCTATAAAATTATAAGGACTAACGTGATATTAAACATACCAGGAATTGAGCATCTCCTGTGCGTATTGCTATAAAATCTGTCCACTCATCCCTTGATATGTGTGGATATTGTGATGGAGGTTCCTCTATGATACTCCCGTTGGCATCTCTTAGAAAGTTTTTGGTCAATCTAGTTCTGAATTCCCTATGTAGGTTACCAGCTTCCTGAAGTACAAATTTTTTCCGAGATTCATCAACATTAAAAGACATCTGCAAAACAATATAAACAACGTGTCAAAGTAAGTATGTTTACATAGTTTAAAATATAATTCATAAATTTTAACAATTACCTGTACATCAGCCCATATGCTCTCTTTGAAACCATCCAAAGCTTCATCCTTCCAATTAGAACAAATAATTGGGACCGTTTGCCGAACAACGGCCCCAATGTAACTCTTCAATATTTTACCATTAGCACGAATTGGTTGGTCCAAAGAATTCCATTCAACCTAATAAAAATAATAAAGTAATTAAATCTAGATATCAAACAACATTATGAAATCCTTAGATTAGTAAGTAAATTACATCAAAATTTTGTCCTTTACTCCTAGCGCGGATGACCGCCTTCATAACTGTTGGCCCACGTCTCGCCGCTTTGGCATCACTAGAATTACTTGAAGATGCCATTTACCTACAAAAATATTAGATACAAGTAAAACATCAATGGACATTAATATAACATTAATTGATGCAAAATATAAAACAACTATGAATAACAAAATCAACACTAGCATTACTGGAAGATGCTAACTATAATATAAAAGGATCAGAAAGTTCATTTAAACACAAACACTACATACATGTTTAAGTCAACCTTTTTCTTTTCTTCATTGGATTGAGATTTGTTTGTCCTTTATTAGTATGAAATGGTGGATTGACCAAAAGCCCCTCATCATGATCATCTCTCATATACATACCATCATCCCTAGTTGGATCAATCTCAAGTGATTGTAACGTCCCGACGAAAGGATCATCTTCAATATCAACATCTCCATGGTCTTGATCATCAATCTTAGTAATTATTTTGTTAGTCAAAAGAACAATGGACCTTTTCATATCAGCTGGATCAGTGACATAGAACACTTGTTGAGCTTGAGATGCTAATATAAAAGGCTCATCTTTATACCCCACCCTATTAAGATCCACCTGCATGAACCCCGACTCATCAATCTGAACACCGTTATTATTGTCAACCCACTTGCAACCAAACACACCAACCTTAAACTTTGTGTAATCCAACTCCCATATGCGTTCAATGACGCCGAAGTATGACATATTTGCATATATCGGGTTTCTGTCTTTGGCACTTGAGATATGCATCGATTGAGCTACAAGAGTCACACCACTGTTTTGCATTGTACTCCGACCATCTTGTTCTTTTGTATAGAATGTGTACCCATTAATTTGATAACCGTGGTAAGAGAAGACATGCAAACTTGGACCTTTGGCTAACCATCTCAATCTATTTGAAATTGAAGTAGCATTTTCAGTCAACTCTGCATAAATGTGATCTCTTAGCCACGTTATAAAACAACGATTGTGTTCTCTAGTTAGCCAATTTTGATTCTTATTTGGATACAAACTCTTAAGCATGTCCTTGTGTTTTTCAACATATGGCTCAACCTCATCGGCATTGTGCTGAACATATAAGTGTGCTTGCTCCCATTCTGTCCTTGATATAGTCACTATTTCATTTCCAGTAATTCCTTGCCCCATCATTCTCCATGTGTGACGAGACTTTGGCAGCCCTATAGAATCAGCATTGGATAGGTATTCGATGACAGAATTCAATGACTTCTTCGACAATATACCGTTCAACAATACAACTTTCTGGTCGTGATCGGTTTTTCACATACCCTTTTAATATCTTCATATAACGCTCAATCGGGTACATCCATCTCATATAAGCTGGCCCACACAGTTGTGTCTCTCTAACAAGGTGAATGGTTAGATGAACCATTATGTCAAAGAATGAAGGTGGAAAGTACATCTCAAGCTCGCATAAAGTCACAACAATTTCTCTTTGCAATGATGGCAACTTCCCTGGGTCAATCACTTTGCTGCAAATTGCCTTGAAGAAGAAACATAGTTTAGTTAAGGCCCCCCGCACTTTGTTAGGTAAAATAGACCGTATACCAATGGGTATCAACTGCTCCATGAGAACATGACAATCGTGGGACTTTAGACCTTTTAACTTGAGATCTTTCATCGATACGAGGTTCCTAATGTTTGAAGAGTACCCTTCCGGAACCTTAACTCCTTCAAGAAACTTACAAAAAACAGTTTTTTCTTTTCTAGATAGAGTGTAAGCAGTCGGAGGAAGATATGTACTTTTACCCTTCTTCGTCGGTCCCAATTCTCTTCTTATTCCCATACTAACCAAGTCCAACCTTGCATTGATGCCATCTTTAGTCTTCCCTGGCACATTGAGTAACGTACCAATGACACTATCACATATATTTTTTTCAACGTGCATCACATCGAGGAAATGTCTTACATATAATGATTTCCAATATGGCAACTCAAAGAAAATCGACCTTTTCTTCCACCCTCTTGTGACAATATCTCTTACAAAAGGTTTACCGAATTGGATATTCAAATCCTTTACCTTTTCAAAAAGTTGATCACCCGTCAAAGGTGAAGGAGCTCTACCTTCTTCCGAGTTCCCATTGAACGCCTTTCTCCACCACCGGTAATGATGACTTGGATGCAAAAATCTACGATGCCCAAGAAAGACATTCTTCTTACAATGTTCTAACCGCATCCAACTCCATTACCCTCTTCACATATAGGGCATGCACACTGACCCTTGATGCTATATCCTGACAGATTACCGTAGGATGGAAAATCATTAATTGTGCCAAACAACATAGCTCTCAAATTGAAACTTTCTTCCTTATACCCATCATACACCTCCACACTTGTCTCCCACAGTTGTTTCAAGTCTTCAATAAAAGGAGTCAAATAGACGTCTATATCATTTCCTGGTTGTTTGGGCCCAGAAATTAACATAGATAACATAATAAATTTGCGCTTCATGCATAGCCATGGGGATAGGTTATAAATCACCAAAATCACAGGCCATGTACTGTGAGAGCTACTTTGAACACCATGCGGGTTAAATCCGTCAGTAGCCAATGCAAGTCGTAGGTTTCTTGATTCTTGCCCAAAATCAGTATAATCATGATCAAATTTCTTCCATTGCGGAGAATCTGCCGGGTGCCGCAGCTTACCATCTTTGATCCTTTCATCCTCATGCCATGTTAAGTGCTTTGAATCTTCAGAACTACGGTACATGCGCCTAAATCTGGGTATTATGGGAAAATACCACACAACCTTCTCTGGATCTGATTCTTTCTTCTTATATCCTGAGGCATTACATTTAGGACACATCTTTAACGATGCATATTCATTCCGAAATAAAATGCAATCGTTAGGACAAGCATGTATCCTCTCGTAGCTTATGCCAATAGAGCGTAACATTTGTTTAGCCTCATATGTCCGACTAGGAAGCACATTATCCTCTGGCAACATGTCTTTCAATAGTGTGAGTAAGTCCGTAAAGCTCTTATCAGTCCATCCGTTGCCCGATTTCAAGTTATACAACTTTAACATCACCGATAATCTTGTGAATTTAGTACAACCATCATACAATGGTTGCTCTGCATCACTTACCAACCTCTCAAACATTTGAGGACAATCCCGAAGATCCTCTTCAACAACATTTGCTATGTCTTCAAAATGATCGCCCTCATAAGTATTTGTGTTGGTATCGTATGATGAATATCTCACACGATTCCTCATTTCACTAGACTCATCTCTTGTCTCACCATGTTTTGTCCAACATGTATAACTTTGATCGATTCCATTACACACTAAATGTTCTTCCAAATCGGCTGCACTAACTCGCCTTGCATAACAACAATCTAAACAAGGACATATGATTGTACTAGGGTTTTCCGCATGCCGAACTGCAAACCTAATGAACTCTTTCACCCCATCCTCATACTCCTTCGTTAAACGATTGGCAGACATCCATTTCCGATCCATGCTTTCCCGATCTACAAAAATATTTATTAAACATATTTACTTTGAGTTTAGAGTGGTTGAGGTCTACATGCAATGAATACAGATTAAAGGAATGAAAACTTTTACCGTTTTTCCGCATGGCAAATTGAGTGTGGACAGGGGCTGTGTATTAGTGGGGAAAACTATTGGTTTATGTTCAAGGAGAGGATTGTGAAACAAGAAGAAAACTATTGGTTTCAGTAATCTAGAATCAAATGGTTCATGATGGGAGACTGAAAGTTTTTTCATCAATCAGCCATCATAAAGAGGAGAACAAATAGAAAGAGACAGGGATTTCCTTGAAAATCTTGTCTCACTTGATGAGATAAAAAAAGCTCTCTTTAGTATGAAAAACTTTAAAGCCCCTGGCCTTGATGGTTTTCATCCCATCTCTATTAATTCTCAATGGAATGTTGTTGGTAATTATATATATTCCTGTTAACTCTGATTCCTTAAAAGAATGATATCTCTTGTGTTAATCAATTAAGACATGTAGCTTTGTGTAATGTAAGTTATAAGATCATTACCAAAGTGATAGCTCATAGGCTAATAATTGTTATGCCTTACATTGTAAATAATACTCAAAGTAGTTTCGTACCAGGAAGCAAATTTGTAGCTGAGTTTTGCTGATGACCTAATCTTTGTAGCTGAAGCAAATTTGAACCAGACTCAAATGATTTTAAATGTATTTGAGGAATTTTGTAACAGCTCAGGGCAGAGAGTGAATCTATCCAAGTCTAAAGTCTTCTTCTCTAGTAAACTTCAGCAATCCCTATCTCAGTTTGTGAAGAGGCTGAGAAAATCTGCAGAGATAAAAAAAACCAAGAATATTAGCATACAACATTCTCATATTTGGATTTTGGCTTGTCAGTTGAATTATTTTTGTAATCGTCATATTCTGCCTCACACATTAGAGTTTTAAAATTAAACCTGGAAAATTTTCCATTGAATAAATATTCGAAAAACCAAAACTACTACAAATATACAACTGAAATGTTTCTTTAAACTCTAATACACACAGACACACAAAAAAGGGTTGCTAAAGGAGCAAGAAATCATCCACTGAGTTTGCCATGTGACCAACACTAGAATTTCCTGATAATGAGACATTGGATAGGATTAAGTGTTTTGATGCAAGAACACTGACCCTTCTGTTGTTAAACTTAGCTTGGTTCCTAGCAAACCAGATATGGCATAAAACATTGATGATGCCCGAAATGACATCATCTAGACTTTGGGAGCTCCAATCTTTGTCACATATTTTCAGAACCGATTCAATGTTAGATAAATCAATGTGAACAGCAATCAGATCACTGAACCAGTTCCATAAAACTCTAGCATAACTACAGTTAAGAAAAAGATGCTGAGTTGTTTCTGCTGCAATACCACAAAGTGAGCACTGACTAACAACTATGCACCCTTTGTTCCAGAGACTATCTTCAGTAGGCATCTTATTGTGGATGATCCTCCAAATAATGAATGATTTTGAAGGAGGAATGTATCTTCTCCAAATCAGTTTAGGCCAAGCCAAAATGGGACCAGCAGGGTATAAATAAGTGTAGGCTTCTTTAAAAGATAAATTCCCTGAATCAGAACAGCTCCAGACCAGTTGATCCTCAACAGGGATCACTAGAATAACCTGGCTGTTTATTTCAGCTGCTAGAGCTGGGCAGTGATCTCTGAGAACCCGAGGGATGCACCATTGACCATCCTCAATAAAATCAGCAACTCTTCCTTCTAGTAGGCAGTACCAATCAGAAGGAACATTCAAAAATTGCACCACAGGTTTTGACAACCATTTCTAAGTCCAGAAATTGATTTTCAAACCATTTCCAAGTAACCAATATAAGTTTTCCAAGACCACATAGAAAGTGTGACTAATACCAGACCGGATAGAGGAAGAGATGTGGTGCTGAACAAGATTACCTTTCCTGAGAATTATGGCTCTCAGCAGATTGGTCCAGGAGCAGTCTGAGGAGATTAAATCCCATCCTAGCTTAAGCATAGCAGCTCTATTCACCTCCTAATTGATCTAATGCCAAACCCCCCTTCAAAAGTAGGCCTGCACACAAGTTTCCAAGACACTGTGACTACCTTTCTGGTATGAATGCATCCAGACCAAATGAAGTTCCTGGTCCATTTCTCAATCTGGTTAATCAAGCTGATTGACCAGCTATAGAAAATATTTGAAAATAGGATTTTGGAAATTAAGTGAAACATTTTTACAAGAGATTTTTGTGTAAGCTCACAGCATTTGAGAAGCATTCAAATGTAAGCTCACCTAGGAACAAGACAAAACTTCAGTTTTATAAGATACACTTGGAGGAACCCCAATATGAGAAAATCTCAGTAATGTCATAATAAGCATCCTTTCCAACAAGGGAGAAAAAAGAGAAACAAGGGGACTTACCAAACAGCGAAGAGGAAAATGCGATGGAAGAGGGAAGGGCTTGAACGGGCGGTGACGGCTGCAGGATGGTCAACAACAGCAGCAGCGGCGAGCAACGAAGGTGACGGTGGCAAAAATGAGGATTGGGGCCGTGTGTGTCGAGTAGAATGAAGAGAGCAAGAAAAAAAAGGGAAGAAAACCAAGGTCCCGCGTTTAATTTGCTGTTCTGAAGAAAAGGTGAACCTAAGATAGCGTTTCCTTTAGGAAACGCTATCTTAGGTATCACCTAAGATAGCGTTTCCGTGTGGAACCGCTATCTTTTCCTAAGTGGCACTTTTAATAGCGGTTCCACACGGAAACGCTATCTTAGGTGATACCTAAGATAGCGTTTCCTAAAGGAAACGCTATTAAAAGTCCCCCCATCACTTTTAATAGCATTTCCACACGGAAATACTATAAAAGGTGCGTTATTTAAACTCTAATCTGTTGTAGTGAGGGTATATTTATAGACTGATACAGAAGAATGACACTTTATATAGAGAATAGAGTCTCTCTGATTTTCTTGAAAACTTATCTATAAACTTAATGCTCATTAAGAGGATTAAGTTACAAGGTGCATGGGTTAGCACAGTAGTCAAAGGAATGCATTTTTTTGCAGAAACTTATACACTTTTAACGTCAGTTGTCTTCAACAACTGACGTTAAAAGTGCTTTTAAAATAAAAAATATTTATTTTTAACGTCGGTTGTTTAATACAACTGACGTTAAATGTTTGATTTTTACTTCAATTAAATAAATAGTCAAAGGAGGAATTAATGTTTTTGGATAAACGTATACACTTTTAACGTCAGTTTCTTAAGACAACTGATGTTAAATATATGACCTTTAACGTCAGTTTTTACAAACAACTGACGTCAAATGTTGTTTTATTTTGGTTTACACCCGCGCGCCTTCTGCACTTTGCTCTGTACGTCTCTTTTCTCTTTTCATCACGCTCAACCCTCACTCTCACTCTCACTCTCACTCTCACTCTGCCCTAATCGCGAGCTCATCTCCACCGCAACCACCGCGAGGGCTTCTTCGCCACCACTGGGAGGTACACTCTTAACCCTAACTCTGCTTTTCCATTCACTCTTTGCAATAACTTGACATATCTCTTTCCCCTTCCCGCGCACTAACTCTCCTTGTCCCTCTGCTCTCAGTAACCACATCGAACGTTGGCCACCACTCGAGCTCCCCTCCTCACCACCACGCGAGCACCTATTTCTGGTGAGTCTTTTGGGAACATTTTTTTATTTTTGGTTTTGAGTGTATGTTGAAAATGTAGTCTCAGTAGTTGAAACTTGAAACCGTGAGTTTGAGTTGTTTGGAATGTCTCTATTTTTGATTTTGAGTGCATGTTGCTCTGCTGGTTGATCTGTCACGGCCGTGATGCTCATCACGGCTAGGCCGTGATCAGTTCTGCCTGTGATGGTCTGGTTCAGTTGGCACGTTACGGCCGTGATGGACATCACTGCCAGGCCATGACCAGTGCTTGGCAGTATTTAAAAACTATAGTTTTCAATCTCCCGTATTGTCCTTATATTGGATATATGTTTTGTATATCTACAGGACCTATCTATTTATGGATCGTAGTTGGATGGTTTGTAATCGCACTAGTGCTGAGTATTTGAAGGGGGTGGGAGAATTTATAGAATTTGCTCAAAGGAATGTTCCTAATAGTAATGGAATGTTCTGTTGTCCTTGTGTCAAGTGTTTGAATACGAGAAAATGTACGGTGAAGGATATACGTACTCATTTGATTCGTGAAAGGATTTGCTTGAGTTATACAAGATGGATATGGCATGGTGATGTGTTGTTGAGTAGTACGGCAAGTGTCTCCCAAAGTGACAACGTTGACGTAGATATGGAGGATGATCGAGTAGAGGACACGATCCGTGATATTGGACAAGAATCTTTTCATCGAGCTCATGTGTATGATAGGTTGTACGGTGATGCGGATAAGCCTTTATATCCAGGGTGTACTACTCATACACGGTTGTCGGCGGTGCTAAAATTGGTTTGTGTGAAGGCGAGAAATGGTTGGACCGATCAAAACTTCACGGAATTGCTTGAAGTGTTGAAAGACTTGCTTCCGGAAGACAACACATTACCTGACAGTAACTATGAGGCCAAGAAGGTATTGTGTCCTATGGGTATGGAGTATAAGAAGATACACGCATGCCCCAATGATTGCATATTGTACACCGGTGTTCATGAAGACAATCACGATTGCCCCAAATGTGGGTTATCACGATACAAAGTGAAGGGTGGTGATGATGATGATGATGATCTTGATGATGTGAGAAAAAAGGGTCCTTCTGTGAAGGTGTTGTGGTATCTTCCAATAATTCCAAGGTTCAAGCGATTGTTTGCCAATGCGAAAGAAGTGAAGAATCTTAGATGGCATAATGATGAGAGGAAACGTGATGGAAAGGTTCGTCATCCTGCTGATTCTATGCAATGGAAGAATATCGATACTATGTTTCCGGATTTCGCTGATGAGCCAAGAAACCTAAGGCTTGGACTTGCAACGGATGGAATGAATCCTTATGGTAACATGAGTAGTATTCATAGTTCATGGCCTGTTCTGTTGGTAATTTACAACATGCCCCCTTGGTTGTGCATGAAGCGCAAATACATGATGCTGTCCATGATGATTTCGAGCCCAAAGCAACTGGGAAATGACTTAGATGTTTATCTAGGTACCTTGATTGAAGACTTGAAAACGCTGTGGGTGGAAGGTATTGATGTAGTTGATGGGTATTCTCATGAGACATTCAAGCTTCGTGCCATGTTATTTTGCACCATCAACGACTTTCCAGCATACGGTAACTTTTCCGGGTACAGTGTCAAGGGGCATAAAGCATACCCTATATGTGAAGAAGGAACATGCTACACTCAGTTGCATCATGGAAAGAAGACGATTTACCTTGGGCATCGGAGATTTCTTAGACGTGATCACCCATATCGTAAGATGAAAAAAGCTTTTAATGGATGCCAAGAGACAGAAGAAGCGTCGGCGGCCTTAATTGGAGAGCAGGTTTATCAGAGGGTAAAGGGCATGGATGTTATATTCGGCAAGTCCAAAAAGAAAGGTAAAGCTGCTGAGAAAAACATATGGAAGAAGAGGTCGATATTCTTTGATCTTCCATACTGGCGCAAGCTTGATGTCAGACACTGCATTGATGTGATGCATGTGGAGAAAAATGTGTGCGATAGTGTGATCGGGATGCTTCTCAACATTCAGGGCAAGACAAAGGATGGTGTGAATGCTCGTCTCGACCTCGTTGCTATGGGTATATGAGAGCAGTTAGCTCCAGTTGTTGAGGATGGTAAGCGGACTTATTTGCCGCCAGCATGTCATACTTTGTCAAAAAAAGAGAGACAAAGTTTCTGCGGGTGTCTTCAGGGCATCAAAGTTTCACATGGTTACTCTTCAAATATGAAGAGGCTTGTCTCTAGTGATCTTAAATTGGTTGGCTTAAAGTCTCATGATTGTCACATCTTGATGCAACAACTTCTGCTCGTTGTTATTCGTGGTATTGCTCCAAAAAATGTGAGACATGCCATTACTCGGTTGTGCTCATTCTTCAATTTTATATGTAGCAAAGTCGTTGACCCCCGTATGTTGGATGACTTGGAAGTTGAGGCTTCTACAATCTTGTGCCAATTGAAGATGTATTTTCCTCCTTCATTTTTCGACATAATGGTTCACTTAATTGTTCATTTGGTGAGGGAGATTAGATTATGTGGGCCGGTTTTTCTGAGATGGATGTACCCAGTTGAGCGCTACATGAAGATCTTGAAAGGGTACGTGAAGAATCCTCATCATCCAGAAGCATCTATTGTTCAAAGGTATGTTGCAGAAGAAGCAATTGAGTTTTGATCGGACTACCTTCATAACACGGATCCTATAGGGGTTCCTAAGCCTCGGCATGATGAGATCAGATGTCAAGGTAAGGGTACACATGGCTTAAGAATTAATAGCAAGGATCGGGAGGAAGTGCTTCAAGCACATTTGTATGTATTGAACAACATCGAATGTGTTCAGCCTTTCTTATTTGAACATAAAAGAAAAGTCAATCAAGAAAACCCTCGAATGAGCGAAAGGTGGTTGTTGAACAAGCATAACAAGACTTTCTTACCATGGTTCAACGAAGAAATGCTCAAGGATGGTAGTACTGCTTCTGATGACGTAAGATGGCTAGCACGTGGGCCTAGTTTCAACGTCATATGTTGGAGCGGATACGACATAAATAACTTTTCCTTTTATACAAAGGAACAAGATAACAAGAGTACCATGCAAAATAGTGGGGTTATGATCGTGGCCGAAGCAATGCACTTCTCTAGTGCAAAGGACACAAAACCCGTTAAAGCACCGACACCTTACTTTGGATATATTGAAGATATTTGGGTGCTCGATTACACTAAGTTTACGGTGCCGGTTTTTAAATGTAAGTGGGTTGATAGTAACGGTGGTGTACAAACCGACGAATTGGGGTTCACATTGGTAGACCTCAACAAGTTAGGTCATATAAATGAGCTTTTCATAATGGCTTCCCAAGCAAAACAAGTGTTCTACATCACTGATCCTTCTAACAAAAGGTTGTCCGTGGTTCTCCAAGGAAAAATCATGTATAATGGTAGTGATGAAAATCAAGATTCAAATCTTGATATTCCTGAGACTACTTCTTTTTCAACTACATGCCTACTATAATCGAGGAGACACAGGTGGATGATGTACATGCCACTCGTGATGATCATCACGAATGGATATTGATATAGGTAGTTTAAACTTAGTATACATTTATTTTTATTTATATTTCTGTATTTATTTTGAGTTATAACCTATGTTAATAAATATATATTGTTTCTGAACAGGCATACATATGGATCATTGTTCCATTTTTCCTTTGCAATTATGTAATGTGTGTGATATTCCGTGTTACTAGGATATTTACTGAATGCAGGGATAGCTGAGGGGAGTGATATTTTAAAACTGAATTTAAAAAAAAAAACTTTTAACGTCAGTTGTATCAAACAACTGACGTTAATAGTATTTTATAAAATATACAGTACACTATTAACGTCAGTTGTGTAAAACAACTGACGTTAAAATTAAAACCTTTAACGTCAGTTTCGTTATAACAACTGACGTTACTTTTAACAAAATTAACGTCCGTTGTCTTAAAGAACTGACGTTAATAGTTTTATGTTTAATGTCGTTAATTTTGACAAAATTAACGTCAGTTGTGTTAAAGAACCGACGTTAATAGTTTTATATTTAACGTCAGTTCTCAACTGACGTTAAAATTTTAACTTTTAACGTCAACTGTATTTACGTCAGTCAGTATTCTGATGTAAAAAATCAATTTTAACTGACGTAAAAAGCACTTATTGCACTAGTGCTAATACCCCCTCAAGGTGGAGAATATATGTTGTGTATTCCCAGCTTGTGTATGAGTGAAGAGAAGAGTGGAAATGGTGGAGCCTCGGTGAACAAGTTAGCTAATTGATATTCACTTTTAACATGTATCAACTTGCTGAGATTGGATTGAACCAATTCTCTAATAAAGTGGTAGTCGATGTCAATATGCTTGGACCTCTCATGGTGTGCCGTATTCGATGCTAGGTGTATTGCTGACTGATTGTCACAAAATACCATAGTTGAGGAAACGTGGACCTCAAAATGTGTGAGCAATCGAGTGATCCAAACTAGCTCACTAGCTACTGATGATAGTGCCCGATACTCAGCTTCAGATGAGGATTTAGATACAATGGGTTGTTTCTATGATTTCCATGACAACAAGGCATTGCCAAGAAAGACAGAAAAGCCAGTCATGGACCTCCTTGTGTCCAAGCAACTTCCCCAATCCGCGTCTGCAAATGCTGTGAGGTTCAGTTGATTGGAACTTGGAAAGAAGAGGCCTTGTCCAGGTGCTGCCTTAAGGTACTGAAGTAGATGGTGTACTGCATTCAAATGTGGGGTGCGAGGATCCTGCATGTATTGACCGAGTTTATGTACAAGAAAGGGTAAATTGGCTGAGATTTGGATCCATTGGTAAATTGGCTGGCTTGCAACCTAAGTATCTAGTATCTTCTAACAAGGATAATGTGTACTTTCTCTGTGACATGGAGATGCCTTTGTTGGATCTGGCTATTTCCAGGCCATGAAAGTACTTGAGGTTGCCAAGGATTTTTAGTTTGAACAACTTTTGGAGAAGGTTCTGTGTTGCAGTGACATGCTCTATCTTGAGTCCAGAGAGGATGATATCATCTACATAGACTAAAAGGACAACCAAGGACGAACCAGAACCTAATGTGAAAAGAGAGTAATCATTCTTGGATTGAGTGAAGCCATGTTGCAGCAGGGTAGAGGAGAATTTGTAGAACCACTGCCTTGATGCTTGTCTGAGTCCATAAAGAGACTTATTCTGCTTGCATACAAGTCCATTGGATTCAGTTTTGTGTCCTATTGGAAGGTCCATGTACACTTCTTCAAATAGATCCCCATTTAGAAATGCATTATTGACATCTAGCTGCAAAAGGTGCCACTGTTTAGCTGTTGATACAACCAGCAAGACTCTTACAGAAGTAAGCTTTGCAACTTGGGAAAAAGTGTCAGAAAAATCAATCCTAGCCTGTTGTGTATAGTTCTTGACTACCAACCTGACTTTGTATCTGTCTACAAAGCCATCTGAATTGTATTTCACTTTGTATATCCACCTACAACCAATGTAATGCTTGTCAGGTGGCAGTGATACCAGTGACCAGGTGTTGTTAGTCTCTAGTGCCTAAATTTCCTCATTCATGGCCCGTCTCCACTCAAATGACTTAACTGCTTGATGGAATAACTGAGGCTCATAAATGGCAGATACTTGATTCATATTCTGTAATCAGAACTCAGTTTTGCATAGGACCAAAAAATTTCAATAGGATAGGGAGTGGTGGTGCTGCAATCATACTCATTGAGGTAGGTAGGTGGTCTAACTTTTCTTTGTGACCTTCTTACAGGAACATGAACAGAAGGATGCATAATAGGAATTTGGTATGTGTTTGGAATTGGCTCAAGATTTGGTTCGGTATTTGGTTCATGGTTTGGAGTAGGGTGCTCGGGTAGTGTTTGGGGTGGGGGATTGACTGATACATCAGGTAAAAGGAATGCTGTGATTAAGTCATGATAAAGATCATGTTGAGGTTGAGAGTGAGATTGAAAAGGGAATATTGATTCATGCAAGGTGACATCTCTTGAGATGAAAATGGTAGCCAACAAAGATAGCAGGAATTGCTCTAGGAGTAAACTTATTCCTAGTAGATGGCAAAGTAGCAGCATATGCCGAGCAACCAAAGGATCTAAGGCTGTGGTAGTCTGGTTCAACACCATAGAGGATTTGATAAGGTGACTGTTGCTTCAGTATTGGTGAAGGCAAACTGTTAATTAGGTATGCAACAGTGGCTGTACATTCACCCCAGAATGAGATAGGCACCTTTGACTGAAAAAACAATGCTCGAGCTACATTGAGTAAGTGCTGGTGTTTCCTTTCGACCACTGAGTTCTGCTCAGGTCTCTCTACACAAGAAAATTGGTGAAGAGTTCCCTGAGACTTTAGAAACTCTGTGAGTGCCAATTCTTTGGCATTATCAGATCTTAAACATTTTATTGGAAGACCGAATTGAGTCTTGACCATTGTAAAGAACCTCATGATTGCAGTTGTTGCTTCTGACTTATGCTTGAGCAAAAATAGCCAAGTGAATCTTGAACAATCATCCACCAATGTCAAGAAGTATATCCTACCATCATAAGTTGGTGATGCGAATCCGATAAGTGTACTGGTTCGTTACAAGTAATAAAAACACGGTAAGCTATACCGAGGTCGAACACAAGGATTGTGAGACCAATTTAACCACACTATCAAGGAAATTCAAATCGTTGACCAAGTCAATAATGGTTTGTTGAGAAGAGAGAGAATTAGATAACAAAAGATATCAAGAACAATTATCTAAAATTGCTAAAATATAACAACGAGGTAAAATTAATGGCTAAGGCTTCTAAGGTTACGAATCCACCTACCCAATCATGTAAGTTACCCAAGTGATTATTCTCTTATCCCTATGTTCAAATTCTTTTCCAATCAGGAACCCTCAATTATCCTAATGTCATTGCCGCCATTTAAAAAGAAATACCTTAACATGCAAATTGACAACCTGCCGATTCGAACAACCCACAGTTAGATTCATTAAGTTCTTGGTTCCTTATTGTGATTGCATCATTTTCCTATTCTATGCCTAGATATATTCAAACGATGTTCTTAATTCAAGTCATAAGTACGAATCTCCTACCAGTATCAACATACTAGACTAGTTAACCAATGGCCATTATGATTAACGCAAGCAAAACAGAATTAAGAAACAAGAAAAGAGAGAAGGGAATAAGAAAACATCACTTGACCTAAATAAGCTATTTATAATTTTCAGAATCAGCACCCGCTTGCGAGGCGAATACTTAATTTTGGATCCATCATATTTTGAATGCTCGCAAGGCGAGGACTGTCTTGCGGGGCGAGACAAAGAAGTTACAGATTCCCTTCGTCTGGTTCGCGAGGCGAACCTTTGCTCGCAAGGCGAGCCTGAATATGTGTAATTCCTGCTCAGTCTGTAGCTCTGGGGGCTAGACTTTCTTCTTTGCCTTTAGCTTGTTTTCTTCAGGTTTCCTTGCTTCCTCGAGCTTCACTTTTAACCTAAAATATAAAAATAGCATTTTAATGCTTTATTGACTCAAAAATAACCCAAAAATTCCTAAAAACTTTCTAAGAGACTCAAAATGTTGCTTAGGGACAAAAAGAGCCAAATTCGGGTGATTAGCAAGGTCAAATCGCTCAATTAGCATAAAAACCTTAACCTTTCTAGCCATAAAACTAGATAAGCGAGAGGCTTATCAAAATACCCCAAACTTAAACTTTGCTTGTCCCCAGGCAAACTAAAAATAAAAAATACTCAAGACAAGGTAAGATTCCTGGATTCAATCAAATTTATTCGAGCTTCATGCATTTGTTTTCACCCCCACATGCATCTACTTTTGATCAAAAGAGAGAAATTCATCATCAAAGTAATCTTTACTCTAAGCTAGGGATCCAACATACACACAAAAGGGAGATAACCAATTTCAAACAACTGCCTTCCTCAAAAAGGGCATTTAGTAATTCACTCATTCGCTCAATTTGTTTAGGCTATCAATTTCACATTTAAAGGGCACTTTCCATGAATTTGATTTTCATCTAAAACAAAGTTCCCACGAAAACATGCATGCATCATCAAAAGGTCTTTCAAAGGTTGTAATGCGGCCTGACGAAAGGTAGGATATGCAAAGGTACTAGGCTACGTCCCTAGGAATTAAGAGAGCATGAAATGTTTTACATTTATATTTTCACTCTGATTCCTTTTTCCATTTTTATTTTTGATACTTGGGTGGTTACAACCTATTTCCCTTGACACCTCTTTTTCACTTTGCCCTTTTTGGCATTTTTGCAATTGATTTTTCACTTTTGCCTTTGGCTTCACCCTTTTTGCTTTTTCTTTTTCTCAAGCCATAATCAACATAAATAACCCTTGTAGCCACCCCAAACTTAGTTTCCAAACAATACTTACATTGCTAAGTTTCCATGCTCTCCTAAATCCCAAGGATTGGGTTAACATTGTTTTTCCGGATTTATGGCTTGTATTGTAAGGTTATTAAGAGCAATAGGCTTTAAGGCTCAATGTGGCTAACTAGGGATCATGCATCAATGTTGGTTCATTTATGGCCAAGTAGCTAATTCAAAGAAAATTGCTTCAATCATATGATGCAACATGAAGACATGCAAACCATGCAAAGATTCAAGTAAATCCGGGAAAGTGCAACTTAAAAGTGAGTCACACAAATTTAAGAATATGTTGGAGGCTCAAATTCCTCAGCCGGACATATCCGCAAATTGTTTAATAGAGATACAATTCCTAGAGTGTTCATCTTTTCACCCCGAAGTTATCATAAATCAGGCAATCATAACAAAAATCCTCAAAGTTCTTATTTTCGATTTTTCAAATGGGGATTTAACTTTCAAAACGTCGAGGGGGGTTCATACAATTGGTTTTCACAAGAACTCATGCATTCAACCAAGTTGCATTCAATTTAAATCCACAAACTTACCAACTAGACTCGATGACACTATGGGTTTTTCTTATTGACCAATTATTCACATGCAAACTAAGAGATTCAAGATAGAGAGACGGGATAGAAGTGGAAGGGAAAAGAAAGTAAAAGGAAAAGAGAGGAGATGAGTTTAAGAAATGTTAGCTCAAGGAGTCCGAGTGGACTCCTTCTCTTTTTCCTTCTCTTTTTATTCTTCTTCTTGATTTACTTCCAATGCTAGCTTAGCAAGCCTAGCCTCTTCCATTTTGAGCCATGCATAGTCATTCACGCTATTAAGAGTTTCCAACCAAGTCCAATCCCATCTTTCCGCTTCTTCCTCGGTCTCAGTTTCTACTGCTGGGAATGGGATTTCATTCGGTTTCTTGATCCCTTTTTCGAGCAATTCTTCATACCATTTATGTCCATCGCTAATACACGGTAGAAATTCCCTTGCTCTCCTTTCAACATCTTTACGAATCTCAATCTGGAATATTCATTCGCACCCCGAAAAAATTCCAAACATGGTGAATCGAATCCGGGATAGGAATCCACTTGAATCTTTTCTCTTTGATCATTAGTTAAGGTTTCAATTTCCGGGAATGAGATTCGTCTAACCCGGATTGCATTTTGGATGTTTTGGAATTCGGGGTGGTCTGGAGAGATTGTGAATTGTATCTAATTCCACAAATAAATCATTGGTCAATATTATAATCAAAATTAAAGAAAATTAAAAGTAAAAAACATGCACCATCAATATATATAGTCATCAAAGTGTGTGTGCAACAAATATCAGAATGTCCCATGAGTTTTCTAGCTATCGATCATAGTACAACCATATCAAAATAAATAAAAAAATAGCTAGAACTCAAAAAGAAATGAGTAATGGGAAATTGAAACTGGCATTGGTGGGACCCGGATCAATTAAAATCAATCTCGTCCACCGGGTCACCCTGCTGAGCTGCTGCTGTTGCCTCATCCTCCTGAGGTACCTCGGGCACTCCCCCTTGTGGAATGGCAACCTGGTCCCCAGGATAATCCTGCCACCCAAGCCAAGGTGCCAAATCCTCCTCGTAAGGGTAAAGGGGTACCCGACCCTTCTATTGAGCTAGGGACATCTCCCGAAAGAACTCCCTCAGCACTACCTGATCCCTCCTCATAGCCCGTTGGTTCTGCTCTTGAAGAACCATGTCAAATGATCGTGGACTCTGAGGGGGCTGTGCTGCTGGCCTCCTGGGTGGTGCGGGCTCAACAAATCAGTGGCGACGTATGTACTCTCTGTCAATCGGTTGACGGGGGATCTTCTATACTCCTCAGTCACTGGCACGCTTACCCTGCGGATCATCTCCCTGATCAGGAACCCGTGGGCTAAGACCTCCTTCGGTGCCCTCGTGTTGGCCTTCTGCTGGATGTCCTGTGCTATGACAGCCCCCACATCAATAGTCTTTTCCTTTAAGATAACATAAATGAAATGGGCCCGGGCAGCAGTAATGATAGACTCGTGAGAGCAAACCATCAGGTTGGCGTGTACAAACGTCGACTATACCCGGGCCACCGGTGTCAGATCCTGCCTCCTCAACCGCAGTAGGTTCCCAGAGGTCCCTATTTCCCACTGGGCCCCTGGCCTACAACAGGTCTCCAAAATATCAACAGGCAAACTCTGCACTGCCGGCATCAGCTGATGCTCACTCCTATCGTCCCAAGTGATGGGGATGCCTAGGCAGATGTTAATCTCATCCATCGTGAAAGTCACAGGCACTCCTCTGACCATGGATATACACCTGGGGTCATCAATGTTGGGGTTGAGAGCGTTGACATAAAATTGCTGAACCAGTTTGATATCAAACCGGCGAGGAAGATCATCCAACATATCCCAACCCCTGGTGTTAATCTGTCCAGAGATTGACGCATAGTTGTTCCCCACAAGGACCACCCTCCTCTCCAGGACCATCTCCTTCTGCGTCACCAACTCCCAATGCTTCTCATGAAGAGAAGTTCGGAAGCTGGGAGCAGAGGAAACACCCCTAGAAGAGGAACCTAGTCCCTCAGAGAACAGCAGGTCATCCTCCTGAACAGATTGACGCTTCTTGCGCTTAATGGGTTGTTTCTCCACATTCTTTGGCGGAGCCATGACCTGAAAACCAGAAAAGTCCCAATACAGCTTATATCACAATATCCATACCAATCAGTTATTACCCAGGCAGTTCATGCATCAAGTCAGAACACAAAAATTTGTTCCTAAAAATTTTCCAGAAAAATACTCCCACTGCCCCTAGCATGCATCATCTCTAACAATTACCCGACAATACCCCAAACTTAGGTTTTTAGTTCAGTTCATCACATCAAAAAACATAGACATATATCATGAATCCAAAACCGCCTCACAAATCCCATCTTCACTAATTTTCCACAACACTCCCTCATACACATTTATCATTTAGGCACATAACAAGAATCTCAATTAAGAACATTAAGTAATGCACAACAGAGCATTCAAAACTCAAAAAGTTGTAATGATAGAAGTTCTTTGAAATTCTTGCCAAAATCACAGGAAATAGGTTTGGAAAGATTGAAGCTTACCTCGTGAGTGTGATTGAGAGTGTTAGAGTGAGATTGTGATGAAGGTGAGTGAGAAAACTGTCCCTAAGTCGCGCGCCCGGGAGAGAGAAAAGAGATAGAGTCTTAAATCTTTTCTAAAAATGGCTCTCTTCTGTCTCGCGAGGTGCTTAAGTTTCCGCTCGTTCGTGAGGCGAACGTGGTTTCGCGAGGCGAAACTTTAAAATTCCCTAAATTGGAAACCCTAATTTTGGGTTTCGCGGGGAGAACCAGGATTCGTGAGGTGAATCGGGACTTTCAGCAGCCTTTGTTATTCCCAGATTCGCGAGGCGAGTCGTGTCTCGTGGGGCGAATCTGGAATTTCATTCCAGTCTTCAAACTTCCCAGAATCGTGAGGCGAGCCATGTGCTCGCGACGTGAGGCAGAACGAGGTGCAATCCTTTGAGATTCTATCCTTCAGGCTCGCGAGGCGAATAGTGGTTCGCGAGGCGAGCTAGCCAAATCTGACTTTTCCTATTTCTCCAGGCTGGCGAGGCGAGGGCTGGATTCGCGGGGCGAGCCAGAGACATGGAATTTGACATCACTCTGACTCGCGGGGTGAATTCCTGCTCACAAGGCGAGCCAGGAGAGCATTATGCCCCTCTATTCCTAAATGCATCTAAGTCCTACATTCTTTCTAATGCAATTTCCTAACTACGGACCCTATATGAAGACTCTTTTTATTATTTTACGACTCTATAAATGCATAAAAGGATATCAAGCTTGGGTTGCCTCCCAAGTAGCGCTTGTTTAACGTCCCAAGTGTAACACCCTGTTTTTCCTATGCTTTCTGTAGCAGTAAATACATATTTAAATGTGTTTATTTTAGATTAAACTCATAGGATGATTTTAATTAAACTCATTTTCTTGTGTTGTTATATCATATGAAGTCACGGTAAAAATTTCAGTTGAAAATTCAGACGGAAGCCGGTCTGCGTTTTCACTGCCGGTACAAGTTTACTGTGTAGAAAACCTAATATTGAACCGGGAAGGAGACAGTTAGTGTTTTTATTATGTTCCCTTCAACTTTGGTTATTTTGAAAATTTTCGTTCAAAAATAAAATAAAATATTTTATCCGGGCAAAAACGTCGGAAGAATTACGATCGGAAATGCAACCGGGTACGAAATGGAGCAGATTAGGGAGCACAAAAGAAGTGAAGTGACTTGATGGGACATGATGGAAATGGATTATGAGACACTCCAAAAGTGTAATCATCACACTTTTCAAATTATATCATATTATATTCTAAAAACCTATTTTTCTCTTTCCTCTTCAACTAAATAAGGCACAAGGTCAAAACTTGCTCTCCAAGCTCATTCATCTCTCCTCAATTTCGTGCCACTCTCTCCCCTCTCTATATATACCCATTTCATTTTCACTTCATCATCTTCCTTCTTCAAACTCCATTAAACCTTCATCTTCATTCTTTCTTTTAAAAGTTCAAGCTCTTAAAGCTTTAGTTTTTATTCATCTTTTCTACTTAAGTTCTTCATTAAAGTTCACTAGTGCAGAAAACACTTTTAACATCGGTTAATTTTGGGTTTTAACATCGTTTTTTGAACCGATGTGTATACATGCGATGTTGTATGTGCTGGTGTTTGACATCGGTTATGAACCGATGTTGAAAGTATGCTTTACACATCGGTTACAATTTTAACCGATGTCTAAAGTACACTTTCAACATTTTCTAACTCTTTTGAAAATAACTTTACACATCGGTTATTTGTCAAAACCGATGTGGAAAGTGTACTTTAGACATCGGTTAAAATTTTAACCGATGTCTAAAGTGAACTTTCAACGTTTTCTAACTCTGTTGAAAATCACTTTAAACATCGGTTCCTTTATAAACCGATGTCTAAAGTCAACTTTCAACATCGGTTTTTATCAGTAATCGATGTTGAAAGTTCTTTATTGTTTTTTAAAATCAGGCCTACACCAGTTACAATTCTTTCCCTATTTCATTCGTACAGCCAAAATCCCAACAAACAAACTAAATATTCTAAACAGAATCCCTTATAACCAAAATTTCATTCAAAGTCCTATATTAACTAAAAATCTTAACTAAATACATAGAATGTCATAAATTCAAACTAAATAATATGACACCAAAGAAACTACACATAGATGAGTATTTGATCACCCATTAATTCCCAGTCAACTCTAGAAAGAAGGTTGCCCAACGCTTCTTTATGTCCATAATGTCCTCTTTAGATAGTGGATCCCGAGTGTCGAATATCTGCATGTAACATAAGATAAATTAAACATTACATATAATCAAACCGAAACAAAAAATAATTAATATATAACTTATTACAAATTCTATTACTTACCGTCATCCATCCTTCAGTAATTCCGCCGGATACAATGTCGAGCATCCACTTCATAACATAGTAGCCGCACTCCCATGAGACACGTTGCCTATGAGACTACAAATGAACCCGATTTGAATATAATGAGTAAACACTTAACATTAACTATATTGTAAATTGCAATTGAATCTCGGGTCCTAATAAAATACTTACGTTAGGAAAAATCCACTTAATAGGTCTAGGCCTAGTACCATCTAACATGCGACGTGCGTCCATTGAACTATCATATGAAAATATACAGTTAAAGTATGTTACAGATTTCCGAGTAATTAATAATTAAAACAAATGCAGTACTAAATAAGAAAATTAAAAGCTTACGTTTCAACAATGGCCTTGAGTTACTTCGTCGCTCTTCTTCCCAACGAACAGAAGAGCGCCACAACATTCGAACTAGGACATAAGACCAATAATTGCCAATGTTCACTGCTGTTGGGAACAGTTAGTGACAAATCACAGATAATTATAAATCACCTTTATACTTGTACTTACCTCTTGAGGCAAGGTGCTAGGTAGCACTGTTTGTTGCCTCGACCAAGCATGTGCCGCATACTCTCAGTAATCTCATATGGGGGAAGTGTCTCACCCTCAATGAGGCCAAGGTCAATGAATCCATAAATATGGAGGTTGCCCCTAACAATACATTGGCGATGCAAATACCTAATATATTGAAAAAACATGTTAATTATAATAGTATTGAAACTTATATAGTTAAACTAACAAATAAAAAATGTACTTACGTGCACCATAATGAGACACACAACTACCAAAACTTTTCACCATCAAGAGCTATCTCCATAAAGTCCCTTGCGGGGAGATTGAAAGGTTGATTAGGCCTGCCATCGTGTTCCAACTCTGTGGAACAAGACGTTCAAGAGTATCAGAGTGATCCTCCTCGTCGATACCCTAATCAACAAAGATAAAACATTAGTGAACACGGTTAAGTTAATTCAATTGTAATTAATTGAATGATTATATGAATACCTTGCCAGAAGAAGACTTCACAGGTCTTCCTAGATGAGACTTTTTGGGTGGAACATCCTTTTCAGAATCCTAAACAACAAAAAAAGCATTAATAAACACAATTAAATTATTTCTATTGTAAATTTATAAAAATACAAGTAATTGAATACCTTGGCTGAAACAAAAAACCTCAGAAGTCTTCTCGGCCAAGAGATGAAATTACCGAGGGCCTGGCCTACTATTTGAACATCCTCGGTAGGCGGGAGGGACTTGAGTATCAGCATCTCGAATATCTTCAACCACCACCCTCACCTCATCATCTCCTAATGTCCGGTGTGTAAGGTATTTCCCAAGTTGCGTGCCCTCCCAAATGCCACTAAGTGGTCATGATTATCATCAACCTACAGCTCACACATCTCAGGATCCTCCTCCATGTCATCAGGCTGATGATGAGGATCACATGACCCCTTGATGCTCACACGGACAGAGGGTGAGACACCGATATTTTCCTGGGAAATAGCAAAAGTTTGCATCTGCTGGGCAATCTCTCGTCTAAGCTCATCTGCAATCTCCCGTTTTAGCTGTTCTCGATCTACATCTTCCCTGGGGCGATGGTGTGAACATGAACCATGGTATTGGCGAATGCCAACGCCCCATCCAACACCAATGACACAGCCGGGATGGTTTGGCTTACCAATCGCAGTAGCCAAAATATCTTTGCGTCCTTTAGGCACAAAACTTCCTTGAGTGACCTGCTCGTCCAAGGAATCCTACAACATATAGAATGTCACATTAATTTGTGTAAGACAATGGATAAGATTGTTAAGATTACAATTAGAATTCAAAATAAACTTACAATCTTCTCAGCTACCTGACGTGTCTCCTCTGTTGTATATTGTCCCGATTTTCTTAGTCGAGCTTTCTTCCATGACTTATGGCGTGGGGCTGGAGGTGGATCAACAACTTCTGGAGGGTTTTCAGTGTTAGGATCAGCCTGAGATGCTTCTTTCTGGAGTCTTTTCTTTTCCTCTTCCATCATTTTTATATTAAGACCATCATATCCTGCACGAGCCATTATATGGGGGTAGACATTATTTTTCTGGATGTCTTGCACCTTTTTCCTTTTCACCTGTTATAAATGATAGACAACCATATTACGTAACTTAATAAAATTAATTAAATCAACAAATGACTCAATTAAGTTAACTTGGTGGGAGGCCTCATGTCGGGACTGAACAAAATGATCCCAAGTCTCCTGGTCAAGAAACGAGTATGTTTCAAGTGGGGACTTGTCACGCTGCCCAAATATGTAGTATCTGCTCAGGTCCTCCTTAAATTGCCTCCAACGCTCACCGACATACTTTATCCATGTCCTCCTCATACGCTCGGTATTGGGCACTTCAAAGGTGAGCTATATTACACAACAAAATGGAGAAATTAGTGTATAATATTAATATGGTTAAATAAAATAAATATAAAAAAATACATTAAAAGTATAGATACCATGACGGTATCCCATATTTGATCCTTCACACTCTCTGGTACATGGTCCCAATCCTCAATAGGAATACTAGTCTTGCTTCGACCAATGAAGCCCACAAAACTGTGAAACTGATCAGCCATTAGCCTTACAGGCTTGCAACGTTCATCAAACTGGATCAATATCCTTTGATTAGCACCACGATTGATGGTCAAATTCCTTAACCGTGTGGCACCTCTGCCCTTTTTAAGTTTAGGCGGGGTATCCGACCCGCTGCGCGAAGGAGGGATGTCCTCGTGATCAGTCATGTATGCCTATTTAGACACACAAAAAAAAACGTAATGTCAGTAAGAATCGAGTTATATCAAACATAACTTAAATTAACTTATAAATATCAAGAAAAAGAAAACTTGTAAACATGACTTTAAACAAGACTTATAAACATAACTTATAAAGTATAACTTATAAATATAACTGTAAACATAACTTACACTATGGTCAAGTAGTAATGTTCTCCCATAACCCTTCCTGATGATCATCACGAGTGGCATGTATATCGTCCACTTCATTTTCCTCATTGAAAGTAGGCACCCATGTTGAGAAAGAAGGAGTATCAGAAATATCAAGAGTTGAATCTTGATTTTCCTCACTACCATTATGCATGCTTTTTCCTTGGAGAACCACCGACCACCTTTTGTTAGAAGGATCACTGATATAAAACACTTGTTTTGATTGGAATGCCATGATGAAAGGCTCTTCCTTATAACCTACCTTGTCAAGGTCCTGTAAGACTAAGCCCTCATTCATGTTTTGATGTATGACAAACAAAGTGTATTTTCCATAAGATTTTTAATTTTGACTACGCACTCATTACGTGTTAAGTTGCATGCAAGATCACTCATGAACAGAGCAAAACAAGCTGACATCCAACCAAGTAATTCAAGCGCTCGTCCAATACACGGATAATATAAGCGCTCGTCCAACAAAGTAAAAAAAAAAAAGCTGACATCCAATGAACCAACAAAGAGAGCACGTCCACTGAAGTACAACAAATGCACATCCACTGAAAGAACAAAGAGAGCACGTCCACTAAAGTACAACAAATGCACGTCCACTAAAAGAAACAGAAGAGCTCATCCGCTGACGTGGCACATATAGCTCGTCTACTGAAGTACAAGAAGAGTGCGTCTACTGAAAAGTAACAAGAAGTGCTCGTCTGCTGACGTGGCACATTTAGCTCGTCTGCTGAAGTAACAAGAAGACCGTGTCTACTCAAAGTAACAAGAAGCGCTCGTCTGCTGATGTGGCACATGGAGCTCATCTACTAAAAGTAACAAAAGCGTGCGTCTACTAAAGTAAAAAGAAGAGATCGTCTACTAATAGTGGCAAAAGGAGAGCTCGTCTACTAAAAGCGCCAAAAGGTGCTCGTCTACTAAATACGCGCTTTGGACTTGCTAAGATCTTAATGAGAAGCTCCGTCCACTAAAATGACATATAAAGCTCGTCTACCAATTGGAGCCCGTCCAATTACCTTGTGTTAGTGCTCTCGTCTACCAATTGGAGCCCATCCAATTACCTTGTGTTAGCACTCTCGTCTACCAGTTGGAGCACGTCCAATTACCTTAAGCTAGTACTCCCGTCTGCTGACGTGGCAAATGGACGCAGCTATTTTTCTCTTCAAATAAACACGGTTATTTGACTCTTCAAATTAGACTTGGCTATCCTTTCAGATGGAAACAGTTATTTTTCATGAAGGACGCAAACTCTACAAAGATCAACAGAATCTCATTTCAAGAACAAGAATCAAGAAAGCAGATTTTGTTAAATTAGATCCAAATCTGTTTTAAATGATCCCAACGGCTATAATTTGTATTCTATATAAAGAGGGATCAAAGGAACACTTTTATAATACAACACATACAAAAACACAACTCATTCTGATTGTGAAACTACGAAAGATCCAAAGTGGTTTATCTCTGAGAAAAGTGTGATAGTAGTTAGAACTTCAATTTGTATAATCAGACTTTTAGAGTCTTTCTTCTACTCAATTCTTTTCGTGAATTAGTGTGATTAAGAGAGGGTATCTCTTAGTCTTTAACAAGGATAGAAGGGATCCTTGGGTATAGAAAAGCTAGTGTGCTTTCTGGTGATTTTTCAAGCAAGGAGGTTATCCTTGTGTTGCTGTAATTAGAATTGTGTAATTGCTGATTATAGTGGAGAAAACCACAGAGGTGTGGGATTGGATGTAGGCTTACCAGAGGAGGTAGCCGAACCAGGATAAATTGGTTTGCGTGTTCTTCTCATCTCTAAACTCCATATACTTGTTAACTTGAATCTTTAATCTTTAATCTTTAATCTTTAATGTGTGTTAAAATATGTTGTTACTACTTATAATTCTTCTTGTCATCATTACTTGTTCCATAACCTAATTCTTGGGAATAAAAATTGAGTGAAAACCATTTTTCTTTAAAGAAACACTGTTTTGCTTTAAATTATTGAAAAGGTTTTCAAAATCTCAATTCACCCCCCCCTCTTGAGACCGTAGCCATTACCATCAATTGACATCAGGGCTAAAACTCTTGTTACAAAGGGTAACAGCTTCAAGAGATGGCTACAAATGATATCCTGGGTGATGGGGCTTCACTCACCAGACCCCCTGCCTTTAATGGCTCCCAATACATGTATTGGAAAGAGAGAATGCTTATCTTTCTTGAGGCTGCAGGTTTAGATGTATTAGATGCAGTTGAAAATGGTCCCTATGTTCCATTTATTCTTGATGCTAAGGGAAATAAACAAACTAAACCAAAAGATGGCTGGAATGATGATGATAAAAGAAGAATTGGTTATAATGCTAAGGCCAAAAAATATTATAACAGCTGTTTTGAATTATGATGAGTTTTTCAGGGTCTCCAATTGCAAAACGTCAAAGCAAATGTGGGATACTCTTCAACTCACTCATGAAGGAACCAACGATGTGAAAAGAGCAAGGATGAATGCACTAGTCCATGAATATGAACTCTTTCACATGAAGAATGGTGAGGAGATAGATGAACTACAAAAGAGGTTTACACACATTGTGAACTAGCTAGAAGGACTCGGACATACAATCACAGATGAGAAAAAGATTAACAAGATAATGAGATGTTTGAGTCGTGAATGGCAGCCAAAAATTACAGCAATTGCTGAAGCAAAGGATCTTGACAACATGCAGATTCTTTGGCAAGTTGAAAGAACACGAATTGGAACTCAATAGATTGAAAAGTCATGAAGATAAGGAGAAAAAGAAGAAAGGACTCTCACTCAAGGCTCATATCTCCAAAGAATCAATAGAAAGTGATGAAGATGAACACCTTGATGAAAGTGAAGAATCCGAAGAAGAAGACATGGGATTGCTTGTGAGGAAATTTAGAAGATTCATCAAGAAGAATAGAAACAAGAAGCAATTCAGTTTTCCTACCAAAAAGAACACGAACAAAGGTGAAAGCTCTTCCTCAACAATCAAATGCTTTGAATGTGGAAAGCTTGGACACTACAGAAATGAATTTCCAAAGCTACAAAAGAAAGAAAAGTATGAGAAGAATGACAGCAAAGAAAAGAAAGGAAGAAAGCCTAGAAGAGCATACATAGCTTGGGAAGAAAATGATATGGATTCCACTAGTAGTGAATTTGAAAATGAAGAAGCCAACCTATGTCTCATGGCAAATCATCAAAGTGATAGTGAAACCTAGGTAAATGATTCTTCTCCTACCTATGATGAGTTACAAGATGCTTTTGATGAATTGCATGAAGAATATGTTAAAATTGGTAAACAACTTATATCTTTTAGGAAGATCATTGCAAAACAATGTAGTGACTCTGCATCTTTACAAATAAAGCTTAAAGAACTAGAAACCGAAAAATCACAATTACTTGCATCTAGTTCAATTTGCATCAAATGCACTACACTAGAAAAGGAAGTTGAAAAACTGAATACAACTCCATCTAAGTTTACTTTGGGTAGAGATAACTTGAATGCCATATTAGGACAGCAAAAGGGTGTGTATGACAACGCTGGAATTGGATATAAGCCAATGGTACATGAAAAATCTTTTAAGAAGCTTTTTGTTCCACCTATTTCCTCAACTATTCCTTTTGTTAAATGCTATTATTGTCTAAAGAAAGGTCATACAGCTGCTACTTGTAGACTTAGAAAGAACATTCATGTTGGCACTAAACAAATTTGGGTTCCAAAAGGAACTTATGTTGCTACTAACACCAAAGGACCCAACTAGATTTGGGTACCTAAAGGAAAAGTATAAAAAAATATGTTTTGTAGGTGTGTTTGAAGGCCAAAACCTCAAGCTGGTTTTTGGACAGTGGCTGCTCCAAACACATGACCGAAGACATCACAAAATTTACATCTTTCACTCCCAAGGAAGGTGGAAATGTCACCTATGGAGACAACAACAAAAGAAAAATTCTTGATGTTGGAACAATAGGAAAAATTCCAGCAATCAAGATTGAGAATGTTCTCTATGTGGAAGGACTCAAACACAATCTACTAAGTATAAGCCAATTATGTGATAAAGGCTACAAGGTAAACTTTAACTCAAATTTGTGTATGATCGAATCTATTCATGATAATAACATAAAATTGATTGGAAATAGAATCAATAACATCTATATGCTAGACATAGACAACTTAATTTCCAATGATGCATGTTGCTTAATTTCCAAAGAAGATGAAAATTGGCTTTGGCATAGGAGAATAGCTCACATTCATATGGATCACTTGAATAAATTGATTTCCAAAGAACTTGTAATCGGTTTACCAAATAAAAAGTTTGTTAAAGAAGGCCTATGTGATGCATGCCAAAAGGGTAAACAAGTGAAAACCTCATTTAAGGCTAAAAACACTGTTTCAACTAGTAGACCCTTACAATTGCTGCACATGGACCTTTTTGGATCTTCTAGGACAAAAAGCTTTGGTGGAAATCTCTATGCTCTTGTAATTGTTGATGACTTCTCTATATTCACTTGGACCTTTTTCTTAGCACAAAAGAATGAAGCTTTTAAAGCTTTTAAGAAAATGGCTAAGGTTGCTCAAAATGAGAAAGACGCGAAAATTGTTTCAATTAGGAGTGACCATGGAGGAGAATTCCAAAATGAGGAGTTTGATAACTTTTGTGATGAACATGGTATAAAACACAATTTTTCTGCACCTAGAACTCCACAACAAAATGGAGTAGTTGAGAGGAAAAATAGGTCACATGAAGAAATTACTAGAACCATATTAAGTGACTCTAATTTACCAAAGTATTTTTCGGCTGATGTTGTGAGTACTGCATGTTATGTTTTGAATAGAGTTCTAATAAGGCCAATTTTGAAAAAAAACTCCATATGAACTTTACAAAGGAAGAAAACCTAACATTTCTTATTTTCATGTCTTTGACTGTAAATGTTTTGTGCTAAATAATGGCAAGGATAATCTTGGGAAATTTGATCCCAAAGCTGATGAGGGTATTTTCCTAGGTTATTCATTAACTAGCAAAGCATATAGAGTGTTTAATAAGCATACTTTATCAATGGAAGAATCTGTTCACATAACATTTGATGAGTCTAACCCCAAAAGGTTGGGAAAGGACATTTTTGATGATGCAAAAACTCTTGAGGATGAAGTGAAATCTGATGAAGGAAAGGAGAGCAACAAGGAAAAGGAAGATGAAGAGAGCAATAAAGAACCTCAATCAGAACTTCAACAAGAAAATCTTCCTAAGGAGTGACAAGTTTCAAAGAATCACCCCTTAGACAATATCATTGGTGAGATCACCAAAAAGGTAACCACTAGAAACTCTTTAAGGAATATTTGCAATACCATGGCGTTTGTATCTCAAATAGAACCAAAATGTGTTGATGATGCTATTAATGATGAACATTGGATGATTTCAATACAAGAGGAGTTAAATCTATTTAAAACGAACAAAGTTTGGAATTTAGTTCCAAAACCCAAAAGTAACCAAATAATCGGAACTAAATGGGTGTTTAGAAACAAAATGGATGAGAATGGAATAATAGTAAGAAACAAGGCTAGACTAGTAGCTAAGGGATATAATCAAGAAGAAGGAATTGATTATGATGAAACATATGCTCCCGTAGCTAGATTAGAAGCCATAAGAATGCTCTTAGCCTATGCATGTATAATGAATTTTAAACTGTACCAAATGGATGTGAAAAGTGCCTTTTTAAATAGAATAATACAAGAGGAAGTATATGTAAGCCAACTCCCTGGCTTTGTTGATAGTGAGTTCCCAAATCATATCTATAAACTGACTAAAGCCCTCTATGGACTCAAGCAAGCTCCTAGAGCTTGGTATGAGAGGTTAAGCAATTTTCTCCTAGAGAAAGGCTTTAAAAGAGAAAAAGTTGATACAACACTATTTACTAAAACAAAAGCACACAATATCTTACTTGTTTAAATATATGTTGATGACATTATTTTTGGTGCTACTAATGAGTCTTTATGCAAGGAATTTGGTGAACTAATGCAAAGTGAATTTGAAATGTCCATGATGGGAGAACTTACCTTCTTTCTTGGACTTCAAATTAAACAATGCCAAGATGGAACCTTCATAAGCCAAACAAAGTATTGCAAGGAACTACTAAAGAAATTTGGAATCGAAAGCACAAAGGAAATGGCAACACCAACGAGTCCATTCTCTACTTGGACAAAGATGAACATGGTAAATCTATAGATGTATCCAAGTATAGAGGTATTATCGGATCCTTACTTTATCTCACTGCAAGTAGGCCGGATATAATGTTTAGTGTGTGTATGTGTGCAAGGTATCAAGCTAATCCTAAAGAATCACATCTTGCTGCAGTTAAAAGAATCATGAAGTATCTCTTAGGAACAAAATAAATGGGGCTGTGGTATCCCAAGGGATCCACTTGCACATTAATAGGATATTCCGACTCTGACTTTGCTGGATGCAAGTTAGATAGGAAGAGTACAAGTGGAGCATGCCATTTATTAGGAAATTCCCTAGTGTCCTGGTTTAGTAAAAAGCAAACTAGTGTGGCCTTATCCACAGCTGAAGCAGAATATGTTGCAGCTGGGAGTTGTTGTGCTCTAATCCTATGGATGAAACAACAATTAATTGACTATGGTGTTTATCTGGATCATATACTAATAAAGTGTGATAACACTAGTGCAATTAATCTAACAACGAACCCAATTATGCACTCAAGAACCAAGCATATTGAAATTAGGCATCATTTTATCAAGGATCATATTCAAAGTGGTGATATTGTGATTGAACATATAGATACAACCAAGCAATTAGCTGATATATTCACCAAACCACTAAATAAGGAGAGTTTCTTCTTTATAAGAAGGGAACTTGGCATAATTGATCCTTAAAATAATTGATATCAGATGTTATTTTTGATAATATAGTCAATATGGCAAGCAAGGCAGCACAAGTTGCTGAAAATTATGAAGGATACGGGCAAGATGCTTTTATCTAGTCTCGATTTAGACTAAGTGTCCTTAGGTGTCTGTAATTCCTTTTTATTTTAGTATTTTGGATGTTTTGATGTATTGCATAAGTTCTGAAATGATTTATTATCAATGAATGCAAGACTATTTTTCAGTTTGATTTCAATATTCTCCATAGTTTCTTTTTGATAATGACAAAGGGGGAGAAAGATGAACCATAAAGATGAACCATGCATTTGCTGTAATTTTTTTTTCTCCGATATGTAATTTTTGTTCTCACGATACCTAAGTATGAACTGCTTTGAAAAGACATACTTGAACTTATAATAAATGCAAGATGATTTTTTTCTCTTCCATGATAATGATATGATAACACTTGATTTTTTGAAAGATATCAATGACACAGAGGGAGGATGAAAATGACTCAAGAACCATGCTTACTGAATAGCTGCACTCTGATTTCTTAATAACTAAGGTTAAGTATGGTAAGGTTTGTCATAATCAAAAAGGGGGAGTTTGTAATACTAAGCCCTCATTCATGTTTTGATGTATGACAAACAAAGTGTATTTTGCATAAGATTTTTAATTTTGACTACGCACTCATTACGTGTTAAGTTTCATACAAGATCACTCATGAACAGAGCAAAACAAGCTGACATACAACCAAGTAATTCAAGCGCTCGTCCAATACAGGGATAATATAAGCACTCATCCAATAAATTAAAAAAAAAAGCTGACGTCCAATGAACCAACAAAGAGAGCACGTCTACTGAAGTACAACAAATGCACGTCCACTGAAAGAACAAAGAGAGCACGTCCACTAAAGTACAACAAATGCACGTCCACTAAAAGAAACAGAAGAGCTCATCCGCTGACGTGGCATATATAGCTCGTCTACTGAAGTACAAGAAGAGCGCGTCTACTAAAAAGTAACAAGAAGTGCTCATCTGCTGACGTGACACATTTAGCTCGTCTACTGAAGTAACAAGAAGAGCGCGTCTACTCATAGTAATAAGAAGCGCTCGTTTGCTGATGTGGCACATGGAGCTCGTCTACTAAAAGTAACAAAAGCGTGCGTCTACTAAAGTAAAAAGAAGAGCTCGTCTACTAATAGTGGCAAAAGGAGAGCTCGTCTACTAAAAGTGACAAAAGGAGATCGTTTACTAAATACGCGCTTTGGACTTGCTAAGATCTTAATGAGAAGCTCCGTCCACTAAAATGACATATAAATCTCGTCTACCAATTGGAGCCCGTCCAATTACCTTGTGTTAGCACTCTCGTCTACCAATTGGAGCCCGTCCAATTACCTTGTGTTAGCACTCTCGTCTACCAGTTGGAGCACGTCCAAATACCTTGAGCTAGTACTCCCGTCTGCTGACGTGGCAAATGGACGCGGCTATTTTTCTCTTCAAATAAACACGGTTATTTTACTCTTCAAATTAGACTTGGCTATCCTTTCAGATGGAAATGGTTAGTTTTCATGAAGGACACAAATTCTTCAAAGATCAACATAATCTCATTTCAAGAACAAGAATCAAGAAAGCAGATTTTGTTAAATCAGATCCAAATCTGTTTTAAATGATCCCAACGGCTATAATTTGTCTTCTATATAAAGAGGGATCAAAGGAACACTTTTATAATACAACACATACAAAAACACAACTCATTCTGATTGTGAAACTACGAAAGATCCAAAGTGCTTTATCTCTGAGAAAAGTGTGATAGTAGTTAGAACTTCAATTTGTATAATCAAACTTTTAGAGTCTTTCTTCTACTCAATTATTTTCGTGAATTAGTGTGATTAAGAGAGGGTATCTCTTAGGCTTTAACAAGGATAGAAGGGATCCTTGGGTATAGAAAAGCTAGTGTGCTTTCTGGTGATTTTTCAAGCAAGGAGGTTATCCTTGTGTTGCTGTAATTAGAATTGTGTAATTGCTGATTATAGTAGAGAAAACCACAGAGGTGTGGGACTGGATGTAGGCTTACCAGAGGAGGTAGCTGAACCAGGATAAATCGGTTTGCGTGTTCTTCTCATCTCTAAACTCCATATACTTGTTAACTTGAATCTTTAATCTGCAATCTGTGTTAAAATCTGTTGTTACTACTTATAATTTTTCTTGTCATCATTACCTGTTCCATAACCTGATTCTTGGGAATTCAAATTGAGTGAAAACCAATTTTCTTTATAGAAACACTGTTTTGCTTTAAATTGTTGAAAAGTTTTCAATATCTCAATTCACCCCCTCTTGAGATCTGTAGCCACTACCAACAGGTCCACCAATGTAAATCTCAACTCATCAGTTTGTGCCACCGTTATTCTTCGACCACTTACATTTAAAACTGGGCACTCTAAATTTAGTGTAATCGACCTCCCAATTCTCTTCAATGACTCCAAAGTAAGATTCGGATGCCATAACAGGGTTTGTATCTTTTGAACTAGAGAAGTGCATGGACTCAGCCACGACCATAACCACACTGTTTTGCCGCGGTACTCTTGTCATCCCGGGACTTTGTATGGAAGGAAAACTTATTGATATCGTATCCACTCCAACATATGACATCAAAGTTATGCCCTTGTGCTAGCCATTTTAATGTATCAGAAGCGGTACCATCAATTGCAATTTTTTCTTTAAACCAGTTTAAGAAAGTTTTGTTATGCTTGTTCAACAACCATTTTTCATTCATTCTAGGGTAATTTTCCTTGACAATATGTTTTTGATCACGTAAGTAAGGTTCAACCTCGTCAGTGTTATTCAATATATACAAATGTGCTTGAAGCACTTCCTCTCGACCCATGCTCTTAACAGTAATACCTTGTGTACCCTTACCATCACATCTTCCCTCATGACGAGACTTAGGAAGCCCTACAGGTTTCGCTTTTGACACGCATCAGTGCCACAAAACTCAATAGCTTCTTCCGCAATGTACCTTTCAACAATAGATGCTTCAGACGGTGTGGATTCTTCACATACCCTTTCAAGATCTTCATGTATCGCTCAACGGGTACATCCACCTTAAATAAACGAGTCCACACAATTGAATATCCCTTACTAGATGAACAATCAAATGAACCATAATGTCAAAAAATGAAGGGGGAAAATACATCTCCAATTGGCACAAGATAATAACTGCCTCATCTTCCAACTCATCCAAATTCTGCGTGTCAATGACTTTGCTACATATAGAATTGAAGAATAGGCACAACCTAGTTATGGTGTATCTAACTTTTTTAGGCAAGATGTCCCGAATAGCCACTGGCAGTAGTTGTTGCATCAATACGTGGCAATCATGAGACTTTAATCCAACTAATTCGAGATCTTTCATTGTGACAAGCCTCTTGACATTTTAAGAGTAACCTTATGGGACTTTGACGCCCTGTAGACACTCACAGAAACTTCTTTTCTCTTTTTTTTTGATAAAGTATGACATGCTGTGGGTAAATAAGTCTTCTTACCACCTACTGATTGTGGAGCTAACTGCTCTCGTATACCCATCGCAACTAGATCCAAACGAGCATTCACACCATCTTTTGTGTTGCCCTGAATGTTGAGAAGCGTTCCGATTACACTATCACACACATTTTTCTCCACATGCATCACATCAATACAATGTCTTACATCAAGCTTGCACCAGTATGGAAGATCAAAGAAGATCGACCTTTTATTCCATATTTTTTTCTCAGTAGCCTTCTTTTGGGTCTTCCCGTAGATAACATTGATGTCCTTCACCTATTGATAAACTTGCTCTCCAGTTAATGCCGCCGGAGCAATTTCATTATCCGGAAGTCCATTCAAAGCTTTTCTCAATCTACGATAATGATGATTAGGTCCGAGAAATATCCTATGCCAAAGGTAAATTGTCTTCCTTCCATGTTGCAGTTGATGGTAGCATGTGCCTTCTTCACATATAGGGCATGCTTTATGCCCCTTAACACTATAGTCGTTCAAGTTCCCGTATGCTGGAAAGTCATTGATGGTGCAAAATAACATGGCAAGAATCTTGAAAGTCTCATGGCAGTACCCGTCAATCACATCAACACTTTCATCCCACAACATTCTTAAGTCTTCAATCATGGGACTTAGATAAACATCTATGTCATTTCCTGGCTGTTTTTGGCTCGAAATCATCATTGATAACATAATATATTTGCGCTTCATGCACAACCAAGGAGGTAGGTTGTAGATTACCAGGAGAATAGACCATGAACTATGAATACTACTTAAGTTACTGAACGCGCTGTCGCCACGCGCCAAAAAGAACGAGCGATTATTAAAATAATGTAGTGTAGAGCGACAACTCGGATATCGTCTCTCAAGGACTCTTTAGTGTTGTTATTATTAACAGAAAATCAAAAGTTAGTTTTGGGGGTTTTGGATTGAGATAAAATAAAGAAAACAAAACAATGAAAACAAAGCAGTTAAAGAGAATAGCAAATAAGCTAAAGAACGATTAACCCTCTTGTT
>CM061067.1:7528867-7585005 GCA_030762895.1 Sophora flavescens | reverse complement strand
GCTAGATGGACGCGGTTATTTTCAAGATGGACGCACTTATCTTATGAACGCGAATTCTATAAGAATTATCATAATCTTATTTCAAGAACCAGAATCAAGAAAATTCAGAAGTTACTCTCTCAAGCAACCTCGGTTATCATAATCAAAGACCAGTTAAAGAATGCTTCCAACATACTTTATTCCCTAGTACCTCTGGCCCTAACACGAAAAGGGAATTGTACTCAGCAAAGTATAAAAAGCTCTCTGCACAACTCTGATATGGCTGTATCATGATGCATAAAGTCATGATCCTTCATGTTAGAGTACAACCACCGTTCCTATTGCATTAATGGCTTCCCAGAACGATTCTATTGCATTTAATGAAGTTTTGCTTGAAGCCAACATCTGAGGGAATGTCTCTAACGGATCCTAAATGCTTGAAGACTATAAATATAGAAGTCATTGAAGATGAAGTATAGAGAATACACATAACATTAAAGAGTCATTACTATGTGCATTAATATCTTCATTCTTTCATTCTGTATTCTTCAATCATTTGAAGTTATTACGCAGACTTTCCTAAGCTTTACATTTAAATCACTCTCTGAGTTATTCTGTCTGTCTGAAGTTATAGTTATTACAAACCAAATCTCTCAAACAAACCTGAGTGAGCCTGAAGAGGACAAGTGTGCAAAGAATACTTGTCTTGAGCCTGAAGAGGCTAGGTGTGAAAAGAATACTTGTCTTGGAGCCTGAAGAGGCTAAGTGTGCAAACAATACTTGGAGTCTGTAACCTGATCAGTTATAGTGGATAAATCTTGGTGCTGCCAAGGACTGGACGTAGCTCTTTGCTTTGAAGAGTGAACCAGGATAAATAACTGTGTCAATCTCTCTTTCCTTATAACCTCCCTAGTTGCTTTAAGTTTTCTTATACGTTTATCAAGTGGTGTGTTTGTCAAAGTCTCTGTTAAAAATTCATCAGACAAGTCACCTGTCTATCTTGTATCTTTCCACTCTTCTGAACCTAGCTTATGTATGCGAAAAAATTTCAACTTTGTTTAAATTATGATAAACACAATTCAACCACTCCTTCTCGTATTTATAGTTGTCTATTTTAGTTGGTATCAGAGCTCAGCCTCTGGGTTGAGCATCTAACAGTGTAGAGGTAAAACGTCCTGAAGAATAGACATGACTGCTGGAGCTAGTTCAAGTGGACGTCACCAGACTGAAGGAGCTTCCCTAACAAGACCTCCTTACTTCAATGGAGAAAACTACAACTATTGGAAGGATAGATTTCAATGGTTCATTCTATCTACAAACACTGATCTTTGGGATGTCATTACAGATGGTCCATTCATTCCCAAGAATGATGATAACACTGACAAACCAAAAGCTTAGTGGACTACTGCAGAAAAGACAAAATGTGACTTGAACCACAAAGCTAGATATAACATGATTTGTGCTCTCAGTCTTGAGGAGTTTGAGAAGGTATATGCTTGAGACTCTGCCAAAGAAATATGGGACACTTTAGCTGTCACACATGAAGGAACAGCCAAAGTCAAAGAGTCAAAGATTGTCATACTTGTCAGAAAGTATGAACTGTTTGTCATGGAGGAAGGAGAATCTGTTGCCCAAATGATAGGAAGATTTCAAACTATAGTCAACAGTTTAAAATCTCTTGGAAAAGTCTATACCAATGCTGAGAAGGTTGGAAAGATTCTAAGAAGTCTACGTAAACAGTGGAGACCTTTGGTCACTGCTATCTCTCAAGCCAAGGATCTCACTACCTTGACTATGGATGATGTAACGCCCTTCGTTACATTAGTGATCCCAAGATAAAATCAATAAAATATCCTTTAAAACATTTAATTAAAACATATATCTCATAAAGAAAAATTAGAAAAAAACATTAAAGTCTGAAAATGCCTCATATTAAATGATACAGTATTAAATTATCCATGTAATGAATATAGATATAAATAAATAAATAAAAATCAAAAGCCTCAAAACCGGGCGTCTAATTACAATCCCAACGATAAATGATTGCGTCTAGCCACATACGGCTCCTTATTTGAGAACAGACTAACCAAACTAGAAAGATTATCTACTGGAGTCCACTAAGTCTTCACGCCTCTTCAGCCTCAATGACGTCCTCATCGTGCTATGAAAACAATGCTTAATAATGAGATATAAAATCCCAGTGATCAACAATACAGTTTTATAAAAACATTTTCGAAAATAGCATTGTTCTCAGCCGGTGCAGTAACCGGAAAAACTGTCCATGGCACCCGCTAATTTTCAAAATAATATATATAAAGAAAATACTTTTAACATTAATAATAATCTTATCTCAATGCACCACATTCCATATACCAGATAAATTCAAGTTTAATCCAAACGGTCCGAAGAACTCCTAATTAAATTGGCCTCTTGTCGGCATGCCATATATTCACACATCACACGACAATGGCGTCTCATTGCTCACCCCTTCTCACGAGGAGTGTTTCGATGTCACCCTCCTGTCGGGGACATTTCCATTTCGATACCTCCCATGTGCACATGGTGGTATTTCTCCTTTTTCGACACCCCAACCTGTGGCGGTGTTACTTTCGATACTCCTTTTTAGGTAGTATTACTTATTTTCGACATCCCAATTATACGGGATGTTACTTTCGATACCCCATTACGGTGGTATTACTTTTCGATACCCCTATCATAGGTGGTATTGCGGCAAACATCATACAATTCATCATAGGGCACAATTTCATGTATCATATGTGTAACAAATCATTTACCAAAACTTAAATATATAATTTTATCATGCATGTCAAATAAACTCACATGGCATAGCACACACCAATAAGCATGTCATTCAATTAATAAAAATACCAATCATGTATTTCATGTCATCAGTAACAGGAATAAATACCCAATTTAATAATCCTTTTTTATTTTAATTCAAAACCCCCCAAAAAATAGTTTATTAACAACATGCATCTTTCAATTAAAATCTCTCAGAATCATAGGTAATTCGCTCAACACAACAAAACACGTGTACCATGGAAAGGGTTATTAAAAGGTACTGTTACTCACCTCTCGAAGATCTCCAACGTGCTCTAAAAATTACGTATGATAAGAATTAGTGCTTCCCTAAAAATTATTCTCCCCTTCATCGACGTTCTTGGATCTGTGTATTGTAGAAATTGTACTGAAAAGGAAAAGAAATATCTTTCTTCTACTGTACTGGGCGGCGCAGCCTCTCCTGACGAGTTCCTTCTTCTCTTTTCGGTTACTATTCCTTACACTATATATATATATATATATAGTGTCATGCTAGGTTTGCTCCCTTTTGTTTTTTTTTTGTTTTTTTTTTCTTCTTCTTTTTTTTTGCTTGGGCTCAACGTCTGAGAGTCTCTCCTTTTTGTGTGTCCGCAGTAACAATTTTCGCATATAAAAGACAAATAGCATAGCATCATCTATTATAGAAAAAGAAATAGAAATGTCTGTGACTTCAACGTTGAAAAACAAAAAAAATAGAAAAAGGTAGGCGCTTCAATCCTTGGATGCTTCCTCCATAATTCTTCTTTTTTTTATATTTATTTTAATTTAATATTTCTTTTATAATTATTTACCAATTCTAATAAGTTTTATACTAACATATCCCATACACTAAACCTCTTAATTATATTGTATTTTTTATTATATCATTATTGTTATTTTTTTTTAATAACTTAATCCCCTTTTTTTTAAAATTAATTACATTAGAATTTTAGGATGTTACAGATGAACTTCTTGGAACACTCACTGTTCATGAGCAAGAACTTGGAGATGAAGTTGCACCAAAAAAGGGCAAGTCAATTGCTCTGAAAGCTGATCAAAAGTCAGCAAAAGTTTCCAAGGCTCTAAAGGCAGACGAGTCATCCAGTGATGCTGACTTGTCTGAACACGAGGATTCTGAGAGTGATGAAGAATTCTCTCTCATGACCAGGAAGATAAAGCTTCTCCTATAAAAAAAATAAGTTGAAGAGGGATAAGCCATTCAGAAGGTTCGACAAGGACAAGAACTTCAAAGAATCCACTTCAACAGACAAAAGTCCAATTGTTTGCTATGAGTGCAAGAAGCCTGGTCACATCAAGGCTGAATGTCCTCAACTCAAGAAGGCCCCTTTTAAGAAATTCTTCAAGAAAAATAAGAAAGGAATGATGGCTATTTAGGATGATCTGGAGTCAACGTCTTTTGATGAAGAAACAAAGGAAGAAGCCAATCTCTGTTTGATGGCCAACACTGACTCAGACTCAGACGATGAGGTACATCCTGACTATGAGGAATTACTTGATGCCTATGAGGAGTTGCTGGAGGAACCCAACTGCTTATCTAAGGCTTTCAAATCCCTTAAGAGAGAGTATGTAAAGTTCACCAGTGAGCATAAACAGAAATCTCAAGAGTGTGAGAAGCTGGCTAAAGAGAACAGTGAGCTGAAGACTGAAAAGTCTAATGAAGATAAGATTTCAAGTGAAACATCCACATCTAAAGAAGTTGAAAAACTTCAAAATAAAGTGGAAGAGCTCACTTCTGATCTTGCCAAATTTGTTAATGGTAGAGATAATCTGACTAAGCTACTTGACTGTCAGAAGCACTCTCTTAACAAAGAATGTATTGGATATATCCATCAGACACATCATAAAGTATCAACTAAAGCTTCTACAGTATCTGTTAAGTCAACTGTAACCAAATCTACACCTGTCTATAACTTCTGTGGAAAAACTGGACATGTTATGTCTAAGTGTATCCATAAGAAGAGAAGGAAGTCTTCACAAACTCATAGAACTAATAGAAAATGACCCAGAAAAATATGGGTACCTAAAGATCAAATAATTTTTGTTGTAGATGTCCTCAACAGGACAAAGATAACACCACTGCTGGTACCTGGACAGTGGTTGCTCGCGTCATATGACAGGAGAAATGTCTATGTTCCTAGACCTCCAACTTAAGAAAGGAGGACACGTTGCCTTCGGTGGGAATCAAAAAGGGGAAGTTATAGGAATTGGTACTATTGGTAGTAAACCCCCTCTTCCCTCTATATCTAATGTTCTTATGGTTAAAGGATTAAGACACAATTTGCTAAGCATAAGTTAATTATGTGATAGTGGTTTTGATGTTTCCGTTACCAAGGATATATGCATAGTTAAAGACTGTTGTGGCAAAACCCTCTTTTCAGCTAAAATGCAACAAAATCTTTATAAGATTGAACTGACTGATCTCTCAGATCAAAGTGTAACCTGACTGATGTCTAAAGAGGATGAGAGATGGTCATGGCATAAGAAACTAGGACATGCTAGTATGAAACTAATTTCTGAATTAAAAAGGAATAATCTTATGAGAGGATTATCTGATATTAGTATTAAGAAAGATGTCTTGTGTGATGGATGTCAGAGAGGTAAACAGATAAAATCAAGTTTCAAATCTAAAAACCAAGTATCAACCTCTAGACCTCTTCAGTTGTTACACATGGATCTGTTTGGATCAGTTAGTGTTGTCGGCCTGGCTGAAAGAAAATATGGATTTGTCATAGTTGATGACTATTCTAGATACACATGGGTACTATTCCTAACACACAAGGATGAGTCTTTTAAGGCTTTCTCAGTATTCTTCAAAAGAGTACAAAATGAGCAGGGTTTCTGTATTTCTACCCTTAGAAGTGATCACGTGGAAAGGAAAAAGCCCCAACATATCTTATTTTCATGCTTTTGGATGTGAATGTTTTATTCTGAACACCAGAGATAATCTTGGAAAGTTTGATTCTAAGGAAGATAAAGGTATTTTAGTAGGTTATTCTAAAATGTCCAAGGCTCTTAGAGTTTCCAATTAAAGAACTTGTATTATTAAAGAATCTGTTCATGTTAAATTCCATGATGGATTAAAGACCGATAAAGAACTATCAGATCTAGGAGATGATCTTGCAGGTCTTGATATAAACAAGCCAGAAAGTCAACAACCCGATCTAACCAAAACAGAACCTGTGCCTGAGGCTGACAGACAAGTGTAACAAACGAGTCAGCAGACAAGTCAAGATCTTCATGATGATCTCAAAATGGATTGGAAGTTCAACACTCATCACCCTAAGGATCTTATTATTGGAAATCCTTCTGAAGGAGTAAGAACCAGATCCACATTAAGAGAATCAAGCAATGTGGCCTTTATTTCAGATTTGGAGCCTAAACGCATTGAAGAAGCTCTCGAGGATGAAAGCTGGATTCTTGCTATGCAAGAAGAACTTAACCAGTTCACCAGAAATTATGTCTGGACACTTGTCTCTAAGCCTAAAAACAAGTCGGCTATTGGAACAAGATAGGTCTTCAGAAACAAATTGGATGAAGATGGTCAAATTGTCAGAAATAAGGCAAGGTTAGTAGCTCAAGGCTATAACCAACAAGAAGGTATTGATTATACTGAAACCTTTGCACCTGTAGCTAGAATAGAAACTATACGCATTTTAATGTCATATGCTGCACAACACCAAATTACCCTGTTTCAAATGGATGTAAAAAGTGTTTTTCTAAATGGTATAATTGAAGAAGAAGTGTATGTTAAACAACCCCCTGATTTTGAGGATAATGATAAACCAGATCACGTTTTCAAACTTAAAAAGACATTATATGGTTTGAAACAAGCACCTAGAGCATGGTATGATAGACTCGGTTTTTTTCTCATACATAATGGTTTTACTAGAGGACAAGTAGACACTACTCTGTTCAAGAAATACTCTTAAAAGGACTTTACTATAGTTCAAATATATGTTGATGATATTATTTTTGGAGCAACTAATGAAAAGCTGTGCAAGGAATTTTCAAATCCAATGCAAGATGAATTTGAGATGAGCATGATGGGAGAATTGAAGTTCTCCTTTAATTACAAATCAAGCAGACAAGTGATGAAATTTACATTCATCAACAAAAATATACCAAGGAGATACTTAAGAAATACAAAATGGAAAATCCAAAACTCATGAAAACCCATATGCAACCCAATGCAAAACTAAGCAAAGATGATGAAGATAAAAAGGTAGATCAAACTGTCTACAGAGGTATGATTGGCTCTCTACTGTACTTAACTTCAAGCAGACCCGACATTCAATTTAGTGTCTGTATGTATGCTAGATTCCAATCTGATCCTATAGAATCTCATCTTAAGGCTGTTAAAAGAATATTTAGATATTTGCTTGGAACTACTAATCTTGTTTGCTGTATTTAAGATCAAAAGAATACATATTAGTGGGATATTGTGATGATGATTTTGCTGGAGACAGAATAGAAATAAAAAGCATCAGTGGAGGATGTCACTTCATTGGAGCAAGTTTAGTCTCATGGTCAAGCAAGAGGCAGACAACCATTGCCCTGTCTACTGCTGAAGCAGAATACATCTCTGCTGCTAGTTGCTGCTCTCAACTCTTATGGGTAAAACATCAACTTGAGGATTACTTTATTTATGAACATAACATATCTGTATGGTGTGATAATTCCAGTGCTATATGCTTAACTAAAAATCCAATTCAGCATTCTAAGGCTAAGCATATTGAAATCAAACATCATTTTATTAGGGATTATGTTCAGAAAGACATCTTTGATATTAAGTTTGTTAAAACTGAAAATCAGTGGACTGATATTTTCACTAAACCCCTCGCAGAAGAAAGTTTTTATTTATTAGAGATAATCTAAACATGCATTGCATTGTTGAATGACATGTCTGAATGTTAACCTGTCTGTGCTTTATCACCCGTCTATGCTAAATCTGTCTTTACTCCTATATACATGTTCTTTTAACTAAGCATTAGTTCAGGGGGGTGAGATACAATAGTTTATGTGGAGTATGTCTCATATGCTTGCTGCATTTCTATGTTTTTCTTAACATGTTATCTTGCCCTTAACATATCTCATAAATAAAACTTAATAACCCTTTTTGATGTTGACAAAAGGGGGAGAATGGGATAAATGAGAAATGTGATAGCAATGTGTTATAGGAGAATGGGAGAATGAATATGATATGAATCCTAAATAATACAAATGAATATGATATGAAACTTAAATAATACATGGACATGAGTATGTTCTTATAGTTGTTATAATTGCTCAGATAAATCTTAAGTAAGATTGCTCTGATAATAATTTCAAAGTAAAACAAGTCAAACTTATGTGTGACTAAGTTAAACAGATTATATGATTAATCTTAATGTCTGATCAAGCATCTGCATGACCTGTCCGTTTAAGAAAATTTCAACCTGTCTGTTATATGCTATTTTCTTTGTTGATATTTTGAGGTTCATTAAATCACCTCAATGTTTGTCATCATCAAAAAGGGGGAGATTGTTAAGTCTCTAAAATGTCTGATGTGCATTTCCCTAAGTTTTGATGAGAACTAAACATTGGTTAATGATTTAATTAACCTTCATATTGGTTGCTAACCTGTCTATCTGCTCGTCCACTAAGGTGATAGAAGTGCTCATCCACTAAGGTGACAGAAGCGCTTGTCCACACAAGTCTTTGGACTTGCTAAGTCCTTAATGAGAAGCTCCGTCTAAGGACGTGGCATATGGAGCTCGTCTACTAGGTTACGTTCAACTAGTTAAAGGAGTATCCGTCCAATGACGTGGCATATGGAGCTCGTCTACTAGGATACGTTCAACCAGATAAAGGAGTATCCGTCTAATGACGTGGCATATGGAGCTTGTCTACTAGCCCGTCCGAATGTAAAATCTTAAATGGCTAGATGGACGCGGTTATTTTCAAGATGGACGCTCTTATCTTATGAACGCGAATTCTATAAGAATTATCAGAATCTTATTTCAAGAACCAGAATCAAGAAAAGTCAGAAGTTACTCTCTCAAGTAACCTCGGTTATCAGAACCAAAGACCAGTTAAAGAATGCTTCCAACATGCTTTATTCCCTAGTACCTCTGGTCCTTACACGAAAAGGGAACTGTACTCAGTAAAGTACAAAAAGCTCTCTGCACAACTCTGATATGGTTGTATCACGATGCATAAAGCCACGATCCTTCATGTTAGAGTACAACCACCATTCCTATTGCATTAATGGTTGCCCAGAACAACTCTATTGCATTTAATGAAGTTCTGCTTGAAGCCAACATATGAGGGAATGTCTCTAACGGATCCTAAATACTTGAAGACTATAAATACAGAAGTCACTGAAGATGAAGTATAGAGAATACACATAACATTAAAGAGCCATTACTCTGCGCATTAAATTCTTCATTCTTTCATTCTATATTCTTCAATCATTTGAAGTTATTACGCAGACTTTCCTACGCTTTACATTTAAACCACTCTCTGAGTGTTAGTGAAAGTTCTGTCTGTCTGAAGTTGTATTTATTACAAACCAAATCTCTCAAACAAACCCGAATGAGCCTGAAGAGGCTAAGTGTGCAAATAATACTTGTCTTGAGCCTGAGGAGGCTAAGTGAAGAATACTTGTATTGGAGCCTGAAGAGGCTAGGGTGTGCAAACAATACTTGGAGTCTGTAACCTGATCAGTTATAGTGGATAAATCTTGGTGCTGCCAAGGACTGGACATAGCTCTTTGCTTTGAAGAGTGAACCAGGATAAATAACTGTGTCAATCTCTCTTTCCTTATAACCTCTCTAGTTGTTTTAAGTTTTCTTATATGTTTATCAAGTGGTGTGTTTGCCACAGTCTCTGTTAAAAATTCATCAGACAAGTCACCCGTCTGTCTTGTATCTTTCCACTCTTCTGAACCTAACTTCTGTATATGAAAAGATTTCAACTTTGTTTAAATTCTGATAAACACAATTCAACCCCCCTTCTCGTGTTTATAGTTGTTTATTTCATTTATGTAGTTTTTTTTAAGCAGTCATTTATGTAGTTGAAAAGAAACATTTACAACACTACATAGAAAGAGTCATTTATGACTGGATTTAAATATGGAGGGTTTTGTGTATTTTCAAGACAAATCAACTTAGTTCTATATAAGGGTATGCATGGAAAAAATTAGTTAATTATACCTTGAGTTTATAAAACACTCATTATTTTGAAACAAAAACAAATATCTAAAAACACCAAAGATAAGGAACAACATCCTTATGCAGTTGGGCCTTTTCACTTCACCCTTAAAAGAGGCCTTGTATTTTATCGTTCAACAGGAAACACCAATCGGTCTAATCCAAACACCCATCGCAAAGCAATCAGATTTTCGAACCTCACATCCATATGCCAAAATACAATAAAATCATATATATATATATATATATATATATATATATATATATATATATATATATATATACATATATATATATATATATATATAAACTGTGTCAATCCTTCATATTTTTTCCCGCTCGAACTCACTCTTTCTCACCCAACTTTTCACATTCAGTCTACCCAAATTTACTTCTCCCCAGTCAAACTGTCTCTTCAAAACTCAAATGACTCTCTCATCGCAATTTTCTCTCCCCCTTCCCTCTCACACGTTAATTCCTCTCCATTACACATACATACGTTGTAACACCTTGCTTTTCGTTAAGTGCTTTTATAAAGCTTGTTTGGTTGTTTAAGTTGGTTTTGTTAAGTTTAAGTTGTTGGCTAAGGGCTTAGTGGGATTTTTGGCTCAAAAATCCCTCTCTGGTACATGAGCACGCCCGTGCTCATTAGCCAGCACGCCCTTGCTTAAAGCCAGGTGCGCGTTGCCAAGTTTAAGTCGAGCACACCCGTGCTCAAGTGCGGACCGCGTCTCGCTGACGTTAAGTCCAGCACCACCGTGCTCAAGGGGGTGCACGGTCGTGCTTCAGGGGGTGCACGGTCGTGCTTCGTGTGCAGCCTTTATAAGTTGGCACAGAAACCGGGGTTTTTACGTGAAATTCTATTTTTAGTAGAAGCAGCCACCATATTGCGGCTACCTGTACCTTTTTCCCCGTTTCCTCTTTATCCATTGCTATAGTAGAGTTTTGGAGGCCTTTTGGGAGGCTTGGTTGATATGTGTCAGTGTTAGAGGTAATGGTCCCTTTCCCTTTTCGGTTTCTTTTCGTTTATGGTGTGAGAAACTGATCAGTTGTGTTCTTGTTTAACCAAGGCTTAGCATCGGACTGAGCCGCTCGTGGGGGACGTGATCTTTCGCTGTTTAAGGAGCTAACGGTTGAAACCTTCAATCCAGGTATGGGGAGAAGGGTAGTGTATTCATCAGGCAGTGGGGGTAGTGTAAGGTAAAGGGGTTCCCATGACCCTGGTTTGTTATATATGAATGTATGATTAAATATGTTAAATTGGTTTTGTGATAACATGTTCTTGCTGTTTAGTATGTTATTTCATATGCTTATGTTCATGATATATGTCACTTGATGTTTATGTTGATTATCTTGGTATGAAAATGATGCTATGTTGATAGTTGTTGTTGGTATGATGTTGGTTGAACGATTGGTGGTAATGTTGAGTTTCGATGATGAGTTTTATCCCTTATATTATGTTGTTAACTGACCTATGATTAAATGATTAATCTTCCCTAAAAATTGGTTCAAATCTATAGTTGAACTATGCCCAGAACAGTATTGTCGTGCATTGAGCATGGTCGTGCTGAACAGGGAGCACGCCCGTGCTCCTAGTTTGAATTCTGGAAAATGGTCGCACATTAAGCACATTCGTGCAGTAGAGGAGCACTGTTGGGTCAAAGCAACCATCACACAAGAGGGGGGTGAATTGAGTGATAATAGAAATTTAAAACTTTTACTAAACAACAAAACATAAATAAGAGTTTTTCAAATAAAGAGGGTGTAGATGGATAAAAGAAGATAATTTAAAAACCATCTAACAAAACTAATAACATATTTTTAACCAATTTCGAAATAAGATTATGATAATTCTTAGAGAATTTGCGTCCATAAAATAAGCGCGTCCATCTTGAAAATAACCGCGTCCATCTAGCCATTAAGATCTTATATTTGGACGGGCTAGTAGACGAGCTCCATATTCCACGTCATTGGACGGATACTCTCATTGAGGTTTCAGCAAGTCCAAAGAACGTAATCCCAGTAGACGAGCTCCACAAGTCACTTTAGGGAACGGGCGTTTCTATTGCTTTAGTGGACGAGCGCCTGTGTTACTTTAGTAGACGAGCGCGTCTGTCACTTTAGTAGACGAGCGCCTCTGTCATCTTAGTAGACAAGAACTTGTGTCACTATAGTAGACACTGACTTTTATCACTTTAGTGGACGCCCACTTTTATCACTTGTGTGTTGGAAGTGAGCTTCAATCACTACAGTGTTGGACGTGAGCTTCTATTATGAAAATAGCTTAGAACATAAAACTTAAAATCAGTTAGAAAACTTAGTTGAAATACATAAAACAACAAAGATAAGGAGATAAGGATAGAGAGAAAATAGACAATAAGATTTATCCTGGTTCACTCATATAAACGATGAGCTACATCCAGTCCCTAGCAGTAGCTGAGTTTTTCTCCACTATCACATCAGATAATTACAATGAGTAGTCTTTGCACACCTAGCCTCTCCAAGCTCATTGAGTATTGTTATTAACCAGCCTCTCCAGACTGTTGCAAGTATTATTTGCACACCTAGCCTCTCCAGGGTCAACGAGTATTATTCTTAACCAACCTCTCCAGCAAGTATTATTTGCACACCTAGCCTCTCCAGGCTCAATGAGTATTATTCTTAATCAACCTCTCCAGGCCGTTGCAAGTATTATTTTCACCTGGCCTCTCCAGGCTCATTGGATTTTGATGAAGGTTACATAGAGAAAATCTCACAACACTCATAGAGTGATTTTACAATGAAGTACAGAGATGAGTTCTTCCTACACTCACAAGAGTGGATATATTTTTAAGCACTTCAGAACTAATAAAAGAAATCTCTCATAACACTCTCTTGAGTGAATATATAATTATTGCATTGAGAATGATTTCTGTTGAGATGAAGATGGTGATGCTCTCATTTTTCATCAAGTGTAGCAGAAGTAGTAGCACCAGCAACTCTCTCTATTCTTCTTCAGCTTTTGTCTTCCTTATATAGGCTCACCCAATTATACCCATTGGAGTTTATAGCCGTTGCTCAACTTTGTTTTATGCTGACCACACTTTAGATAAAGTGATTTTGCTTTCACAGCTTTTGTCCTTTTTGATAAAGTTGTTCTGACCAGTACCGAAGACCTTTTTGACTTTTGTACTTTTGTGATAATATAATATTATACATCAGTACAGTTTTTGTGGAATATAGATTCCAATACGTAGCAGTTGTCTTTCATTTCTTCAATTGTTGACACCTCCTACTTTCTCAAATATATATTTAACTAACTCAGCTTTGTCTTATATTGAGAAGACACTTGATCAGCTTCGTTAGTCACTTCTTAGATGAGCTTGTGAGATGTTTGGCTAGTATTCATTAGATGCTTGCTCATTTAGCTCCTAAACTCTGTCATCTTCGTATTGTGCAATTTTGACCTTCTTAACGATCGATTCAGGCTTCTCTGTCTTCATCAAAGTTGTATCACTGACTGTTATCTTTCGAATGGAACCGGTTTCATCCAATTTGGACATGTACAACTCAAGTTATGACCATCATATGCTTCAAAGGTCTTTCCGTCGGAACAGCATCACGTCACCATATTACGAATGCAATCTGACACAGATATAGATCGAATTTGGCCTCGACATATTCATCAAAGTTGTAGATATGTTTCTTGGCTTTCCAAAAACATAAAGATCGATTTATTTGGATACCTACAGCTCCAGATATTGTCAGTAGACGCTTGTATGTTCTAGCTGTCACGAACAGTGTCACATCTCCAACTTGAAGATAATATGGAAATTGATTCATGTCTCGACTTCTTCATGAAAGTTGTAGGTATTTATCTTATCTTTCCAATGAGACCAATATCTCATGATTTGGATGGGTGTAACTCAAGATTGATGGGACAGACGCTTTGTCCAGACGCCTGACTCCAATCTTCCATCTTTGCTCCTACACATCTGTTCTTTATAAGCAGTAGTCTGATCTACGCTTGAATACTCTTTAGACACTTCATAATATGCTTATAGATAGACACTTGAGCAGAGACACTTCGAGACAGATTCTTGAATTGAGATTCTTCGGGATAAGATGCTTCACTTGTCTTAATATCCTTCACCCGTCTTAAGACGCGTCTAGTCTTAAGACATTTCAGTAGACAGGTTCATAAACATGCATAGGGAGATAGAACACCTTTCCTGTTATCACTAGACAGGTGACATTAGACGAGTGAAGCACTTTTCACTTGTCTGCACACTTGAGCACACAATTAGCAATGTTCACACATTTGTAAATTATTTATGCAACATGTTTAGGAACTTAACTTATTTCTTTGATTTGTCATCACTCAAAACCACATAAACAATTATTCACAACACATATAGCATTTTCAAGCACGACCGTGCCTAAAATGAAGCACGACCGTGCTCCACTTAAGTGGCAGCATGCCCGTGCAGGGGACAAGCACGCCCGTGCTTCCCCTCAGGACGGAGAACATAATTAAGGACTTAAAGGGGGTTTTAACCCTAATCTTCCCCAACAACGTTATGCTGACATGATTAATTAATGTTAAAGATTAGATAACTCGATTAATGGTTAATGAAGATAATTAATGATAATAAGATGTTTAGGTCGGTAACCGTTAGGTTATCGCACGTTGATAACTTTGGTGCTTATTGGCCAAAATGGCATCGATGCTTATTGGTCGAGGTCTTGATGATGTTAAGTCTTGGATGCTTATTGGCCCAAACATGATGATGTTGAAGATGAAGTCTTGGGAGCTTTTTGGCCTGAGCAAAGGAGGTGGTTGTTGTTGTGCCATGCATAGAGCATCCGGCCATCCACAATAGGTCACCCGAGGTTTGGTGACCGCAGCCCCCCGTTATGAGGCATCCAAGGTTTGATGCGTTGGCTATCCATGGGGTTCACCCGAGGTTCGGTGAACTGCCGGTGTTGGTGCTTCTATGGCCAATACGGATATGTAACTCCGAAGTCGTTCATCCCGAGTTAGTTTGGATCCACATGAATAACGGAGTAGCGGAGTAGTGTTGCATTGCCCCTCATAGCATACTTGTTTCTGAAGATGTTTATATATATATATATATATATATATATATATATATATATATATATATATATATATATATATATATATATATATATGGGTTGGGCTAAGGTGCACCACCCACTACATCACCTATATGTGGCAAATTTTGGACCAATCAAATTGCCACATGGGTTTGGACAAAATTTCAAACTTTCTAGTTATATTATACTGTAGTCAAACTATATGAATACAGTATATTGTAGTATAGTATATGTACTCTTTGTATTCGCAAATTTAACCCATATTAAAATAATGTATTTTGATTAAAAAAACTAATTATGTTGTAAAATAATATTTTAATATGAATTAAAATAATGTTTGTTGTCAATAATATTTTGCAATATAATCAGTTTTTTTTAATCAAAAAACATTATTTTAATATGAGTTAAATTTGTAAATACAAAAATCACATATATTATACTACAATATACTGTATTCATATAGTTTGACTACAATATAATACAACTAGAAAGTTTGAAATTTTGACCAACCTATGTGGCAATATGATTGGCCCAAAATTTGCCACATGGGTGATGTAGTGGGTGGTGTCAAATATATGTGGTGCACCATAGCCCAACTCATATATATATATATATGTGTGTGTGTGTGTGTGTGTGTGATGTATGCTATGATGTTGTCATGCTTGTTTGTTTACCTTACTTCCTATCTCCATATCATATATGTTTACATGATTCTTACTCCCCATTTTCTGTTTTCTTGTTTGGCATGTTTGGTTTCATGCAGAGGATGACGAGCAGCCCGGAGATGAGTGACTCCGAGGAGCCACCACTCATAGTTAGAGCCACCACAATGGCGTCTCATTGCCTACCCCTACTCATGAGGAATGTTTCGATGTCACCCTCGTGTTGGGGACATTTCTATTTCGATACCTCCCATGTGCACATGGCGGTATTTCTCCTTTTTCGACACCCCAACGTACGGCGGTGTTACTTTCGATACCCCTTTCTAGGCGGTATTGCTCTTTTTCAACATCCCAATTATATGGGGATGTTACTTTCGATATCCCATTACGGTGGTATTACTTTTCGATACCCCTATCATAGGTGATATTGCGGCAAACATCATACAACATATTATAACCCAAATATATCATGTCTCATGCATGTAACAAACTATTTCCCTCAATTTTAAACATATAAACTTCCACCAATAACAAACAATCATGAATATCACATCATATCATACATGAATAAGCATGTTACAACATCAATTAATCAATTAATTCCCCTATTAAACAAAACCCCAATTTTAGAATTTAGGTTACTAACGATATGCATCAAGTCAATTAAAGACTCCCAAAACCACATGGTAATCCCTTATCAACAAAAGCAATAATATATCCCATGGAAAGAGTTCATGAAAAGTATTGTTATTCACCTCTTGAAGACCTCCAAATAGCTCTAAGCGTTTCCTACTGCGAATGCTAATGTTTGCCAAGAGTTATCATCATCTTCCTCTTCCTAGACTCCCACTTCCACAACTATCTCTTCTTAATCCTTGAATTTCTTCTCTTCTTAGCCGTTTCTGGATTTCTAGGTGTAATTAGGGTTCAAAAATGCACCCTAAGAGTGTTAAGATTCTATTTATAGAGCCCCCAATAGCCCAAAACGTGTAAAAACGCGCTAAGCTCGCTTACTCTGCATATGGTGCTGTATTTCGCACATATCTTGAGTTATAGACATTAAAAAATTATAAATTTTATATAGTTGGAAAGATAAAAGAATTGTCTACAACTTTTATGCAGACAACAAAATCTGAAACCGACGTTTAGATAGTCAAAACGTGGATAGAATTTAAAAACACGGTTCTGACGCTGGAACATGAATAGTGTGTACGAATTTGGTCATAACTTGAGCTACAAGAATCCAATTTGGACGAATTTGGTGTCTATGGAAAGATAAGAGACAGGGCTATATTTCTTATGCAGATCTCGAATTCAAAAAAGTTCTCTTTGGTTACGAAATATCCATTTGAATTTAGGTAACTAGTCATATTATGCGAAATTGGGCTTAAAACACTCAAACTATCTATTTATAATGGGTAACACAGCATGAGCCTTGATATGCTTATGTTTCCTATCATTATTGCTGCATTAATTTAGTCCAGGGTAGGTTCTTATCCTTATTTTTATTTTATTTTTTTAAACCAATTTTACATTATTGTGGAACCCACTGGATTTTTATTATAAAGAAAACAATTATAATAAACTCTCTTATACTACCCTTTTTTTTATTAAAATAATTATATTTGAATTTTTAAGATGTTACATTTCTCCTCTCCTTAGATAATTTCGTCCCCGAAAGTCATCACATACTCACGCACATATTGTAACATATGCTGAAAACCAAACATAAAGGTTACCTTACCTTAAACCACAAGATCTGGGTATTGACATACGATATCCTCTTCCATCTTTCAAGTAATTTCCTTCGGAGTTAATCCTTTCCCCATAACACTTTCACCAATGGAATTGTCTTGTTCCTTAGAGTCTTTGTGCCCTTGTCCAAGATTTGACTAGGCCTAGGCTTATAGATCAAATTATCCTTCAATTGTAAAGACTCGGGAGCTATCACATGAGACTCATCAGGTACATATTTTCTAAGTTACGATACATGGAAAACATCATGAAGATTTGCCAATTGTGGCAGAAGAGCCAATTGGTAAGCAACGGGCACGACTCTTTCGAGAATTAGGAAAGGTCCCATGAAACAAAGAGTCAGTTTTCTGAATGACATTGACATCCCCATCCAAAACGTAAGAGTGCCTCTCAAGATTACATGTTCCTGTTTCTAAAATTCTAAATGCTTTCTTTTCTTGTCGACATAACACTTTTTATCTATTCTGCGCAATGCGCATCTTTCCCTCAATTATTAATCCTAATTGCGATCTCTTTGATTAAATCTGATCTTAACAATATCTTCTCACCTACTTCATACTATCATAAAAGGGGATCTACATTCCTAATCACATAATTAATATATATATATATATATATATATATATATGTATAGTCATTAAATATTCCACCAGATAATAAATGTACAATTCATGGCCCCTCAACTTAAAAAACAAAAAAAAATATTTTTTTAAAGAAAAAAAATTAATTTTAAAATGAAGTCAATAATAACATTTATATAATAAAATCATGCACCTAAGCATTTGTTTCTATCCATCCGCCTATAATTAGAACACCTTCACTTGCATTTCATCTTTATAAGCATTCTCACAAATTAAATTTAACAAACAATCCATTAAAGAAAATGATGTAATATTTTTTATCATCCACACGTAGACATAATATCTCTTACGAACTCTATACCAAATTTCTTATATTCTATACAGAACTGAGGAATTTTATAAATAAAGAAATGTGAAGCAGTAGCACGTTCACATACTAATTTTTAGCTATCCCAAAATGATAATTTCAAAAGAGGAAGAAATAGTTTCACTTTATGTTGATAAGAAAATCTTACTAAAAAAATATGTGATAACAAAATGGAGAATAATGTTTAACAAAATTACAATTAAACTGTCCAGACATTATGCAAAAACAACTCTAAAAATTAACACCACAATAGTATAAGGAACCAATTCAATCTCGATCCTTGAGTAGGCACATACTAATAAGAAATAACATTTTTTCACTTTTGTTAAGAAATATAAGTTTGTTAGGATTAGACATGCCATTAATCTATATGGAAAACAAATCATAGGGGAATATCAATCGCGATTAATACTTTGTCACTTGATAAGCAATTTGAAATTTCAAGGAAAGTGATCCTCTAAAAATTATATAACAAAATTATAACATTATAATAAAATTTGAACATATATATAAAATTATTTAATCTCACTTCCATTTTTATTCCCGTCCACTAATACTTCTTTAAATCTTAATGCTTCTTGGTTATTCCTAGACACATGGTTAACGTTCTTTCATGTGTCTCTTCTAACATTTTTTTCCCCTATAAGGCTCCCCTCCTTAGGGACAATGATCCTATTCTTAAACAACACTACGCCATTATTATATAACACATAATTCTCTTGATCCAAAAGAGATTTCAAATCCTAGTTTAAAGAAACTACACTCGCTTAATCTATTTTCTAAGGTCACTACAAATTTTCAACCTATTCGATTCCAAGTTTTAAGCCTTAAAAAGATATCCAAATTCATGTCTCTAGACTCTTCTATTAGGTTCATCTCTTGCAACTTCAAGTTAGACTTGTGCGGAAATTTCCTACTTCGAGTATCGACCACTGCATTAGCCTTTCCCGGAATATACTTCAACTCAAAATTATAGTTCCTAAGAAAATTCATCCACTTTCTTTGCCTTATATTTAACTCTTCGTCTATATCTTTGTCTCTATCTCTTAACAACTATTTAAGGCTCTACTGATCATTAAAAACTTCAAGTTGTATCCTATACAAGAGATTTTCCCTTCCTAATCAGCTTGGTGAGAGGTAAGGCTAGTTTAGAGAACTCGTTTATAACTTCCTATAATACTTCTCCAATTATAGGAAACTTCTCACACATGTCATTGTCTTAGACTTCTCTCACCCTATCCCTGCATCTACTTTACTAGAATCAACCACTACTCTACTCTATTGATCTAAGTTCATCTACCCTAGGTAAAAGATACCTATCCATAATAGTTACTTTGTTCAATTGCATATTGCTGATAGTCGCGCGAATGCACGTGCGTATCCGGCAAGTGTACCGGACTGCCGTCAAGTAATAAAAGATATCGATCCCACAGAGACTGTGTTCTCGAATCGCAATCGGTTTTCGAATCGATTATATCTGGACAGTTTTAAAGAGGGTTTTGAAATTGGTTTTTGAATTGAAAGATAGACGAGCAGAGAACAATTAAAACAGAAAACAATTGTTTATGGGGTTTTTATCTAAAACTGATTCCTAGGGATTTGGGTTACCTTTGAGGCTGTTTATGTTGCTAACAGATTTACCTTTGTTGATTACCGAAATTGCCTTGAAGGCGAGTTTATCCTCTGATAGCTTAAGCTCCCTCTCGGGTTACAAAAGCCGTGCCCAATTGACCCGACCCCTACTCTCGTGGTAGTCGATCCCAGATTGGACCCTTTGCGTTTCGTGACAACTCGTTGCTCCTCGAGGGACGGCTTCTAACTCTCGTGATTTCAGTCCCAAGTCTGACTTCTATAGGTCCGACACCTAGGTTCACCGCTAGGTTCCTCCCTATAATGTCTCGGTCATGCAAATAACCTAAGTTCACCGCTAGGTTCCTCCTTGGATCATTCACATCCCACAAACTAGTGGCTGCCGGGCTTTACGAGTGAATCACCCTAGAGATCCTAAGTTCACCGTTAGGTTCCTCCTTAGAACGTCTATGTCACGTAAATAAACGGTTGCCGAAATTTATGAGTGATTAACACACTAGAAATCAGATCTAAAACAATTATGAAATCAACAATGGTTTCAACATCAAATTAACATCATTTACATGCCTCGGGCAGAGCCCTAGTCCCTAGAAACAAACTACTACTCCAGTCTTGCCATGGAGATGACAAGCTGGGTTGACAACATAATGAAAATCAGAAAAGAGAAGAGAGGAGAAGAGGAGAAGAGATCCTAAATCTATGCCTAGAGTAGTAGCCCCTAATGTGTTGTTCTATTGTGTGTTATCCCCAATGTGTTCTCTCTGGTCCATATTTATAGAAATGGGGAAGTTAGAGTCCCAAACCAACTCAAAATCTGATCTATTTCGGTTTCTTCAGGTCCAAGTAATGCGCGTCACGGCCGTGATGGCCATCACGGCCAGGCCGTGACGGTCTCTGCCTCTGCAAATCTGGAAATTTCAATTTTTCGCGACGCGAGCCCTCTGCTTCATGGCCGTGAAGAATTTCACGGCTGGGCCGTGATGTGCTCTGACTTTTGGTGGTTTTGGGTCACGGCCGTGATGGCTATCACGGCCAGGCCGTGACAGACTCTGACTTCAGCCTTTCTTCTTTTTCAGTTTTGCTCGATCATGGCCGTGATGGGCATCACGGCTAGGCCGTGATGGGCTCTGTTTGGCTCATTTTCTTCAGTTTTAAAGCTCCATCTTCATCCAAACTTCATCATGGTTGATCTTGAGCAATTTACCCTTTATATCTGCAAAACAACACATGAAAACCGCCTTACCCGTTCCAAAGGAAAATTAACCTAAAATCTAATAAAAATATGCCTAAACTACATGAAAATGCATGCAAAATGATGGACAAAGATGAGGTGGAATCACACTCATCAATTGCCCACATATAACCTCATACTCCCATCATCTTTTCCCACTAAAAGCACTCAAAACTTGATACAAAATCAAACATATTTTTAAAATTTATAAAGTGAACCATAATTTAATATAAATATTAAATATATAATTTGATTCAAACTAACAAAAAATAGAATTCATGACACAATTAAATCCATGAGTCAGAGGAAGTTAGAAATATAATTACAATTCAACAAATTGGCCTCGATGCGATGGAGGTGAACTTCACGCACAGAAGGAATTAAAAAAAATTAATATGACATTTCAATTAGATATGGGAATGGGTCTTGGCAGTGTTGACAGAAGTATAGATGATGAGAATAGTGTAAACAAGAAAGGACCAGCATGAACGCACATACAAAACTACCATTAGTAATAATAACTTATAGATTCAAGGAAAATAAATTTATTAAAATCAATTCATCATCAACATTCAAAAATTTCATATAAAGAATCAAGTACCCTAAATTACAATTTTTTTATTTTTTTATTTTATAGTAGACTAACCTACATGTAAAATCCAAAATTAAACGTACCAAGGAAGGGTAAGCAAATTTTATTTTTACTCTCAGACTCCAGGTATAGATAACAAATAAGATCGATGGCATAAGGAACATCCCGATACATAGGAAGATGATTTAAACAAGCACTAGAAGCAATAAGATTATCCTCATAGAAGTAGAAACACGTGACTCAAATGACAAACGAAAGATAGGCAACTCAAATTTCACACTTGAAGGATATATCAAAGAAAGTGTTTCTCCTGAATCAAACAATATAGTAACTTCTTCCCCTATACGTGTTGAAGAAATCAAGTCTCCTTCGGATTCTAAGCTGCCTCGGAATAATAGCGGATCATTCTTCTTGAATTCGAAAAGTCCCACGTGCTAAGGGTCCTAGGTAGCCACCACTCCATCAGTGATTGGCCTCCATTCCCCTACAGTTGACGGAAAGTCTCCGTCCGCCCTTGCGTAGCTCTGATCATACAAACCAAAGCTGCTGCAAGTGCAATGTTCGTCCCTCGCCTATTAGTCCTATAAATCTGCTAACTACCTATGAAATATTGGGTTGATGATGTCCAATATCCCAAAGAATAACATGCAGTATTTATAACTCTAACAAGCATCCTATGCGCCCAAGTTTTGTTTTAGAAAAAGCCCCACTATCACAGTCCGATTTAGAATCGAGCCGCTCTGATACAAAAAATGTAGCGCCCTTCGTTACATTAGTAACCCAAATTAATTTCAATAAAAATCCTTCAAAACATTTAATAAAAAAAAAACACAAGTCATAAATTTTTTCTCAAATAACTAAGTATGAAAATACCTCGTATTAAATAAAATAATAGTATTTACAAAGTATTGAAAAATATTATTAAATCCAATCATTTGAATAAAAACTAAAAGCCTCAAAACCGGGCGTCTAATTATAATCTGAGAAAAATAGTATGTAAACCAAAGAACGTCGTCCGCATAATACTCTAAACCATATTGCATTACTAACCAACTAGCTAATCAAAGATAACTCTTCAGATCTCTGGATCCTCAACAACGATGTCCTCTGTCTCTGAAAACAACACTTATAATGAGATATAAAATCCTAGTGATCAACAATACAGTTTATAAAATGTTTCGAAAACAGTGTTGTTCTCACTAGGTCTTGAATAACCGAAAAAACTGTCCATGGTATCCGCTATTTTCCCAAAATAATATATAAAAAAATACTTTTAATAACAACAAAATTTCATCAAGTCAAATGCATATAGCATAAGATCAACTCATCTCAATGCATCACATTCCACATACCAAGTAAATTCTAAATTAATCCAAGTGGCTCGAAGGCCTCATAACTAAACTGGTCTCTTGCCGGCATGCCATAAATCTCACACATCACATGATAATGGCGTCCCATTGCCCACCCCCACTCATGAGGAATGTTTCGATGTCACCCCCCTATCGGGGACATTTCTATTTCCATACCTCCCATGTTCACATGGCGGTATTTCTCCCTTTTCGACACCCCAACGTGTGGCGGTGTTACTTTCGATACCCCTTTCTAGGCGGTATTGCTATTTTTCGACATTCCAATTATATGGGGATGCTAATTTCGATACCCCATTACGGTGGTATTACTTTTCGATACCCCTATCATAGGTGGTATTGCGGCAAACACCATACAACATATTATAACCCAAATATGTCATGTCTCATGCATGTAACAAACTATTTCCCTCAATTTTAAACATATAAACTTCCACCAATAACAAACAATCATGAATATCACATCATATCATACATGAATAAGCATGTTACAACATCAATCAATTAATTCCCCTATTAAACAAAACCCCAATTTTAGAATTTAGGTTACTAACGATATGCATCAAGTCAATTAAAGACTCCTAAAACCACATGGTAATCCCTTATCAACAAAAGCAATCATATATCCCATGGAAAGGGTTCATGAAAAGTATTGTTACTCACCTCTTGAAGACCTTCAAATAGCTCTAAGCGTTTCCTACTGCGAATCCTAACATTTGCCAAGAGTTATCATCATCTTCCTCTTCCTGGACTCCTTCTTCCACAACTATCTCTTCTTAATCCTTGAATTTCTTCTCTTCTTAGCCGTTTATGAGTTTCTAGGTGTAGTTAGGGTTCAAAAACACACCCTAAGAGTATTAAGATTCTATTTATAGAGCCCCCAATAGCCCAAAACGTGTAAAAATGCGCTAAGCCCGCTTAATCTGCATATGGTGCTGTATTTCGCACATATCTTGAGTTATAGACATTAAAAAATTATAAATTTTATATCGTTGGAAAGATAAAAGAATTGTATACAACTGTTATGAAGACCACAATATCTGAAATCGACGTTTAGATAGTCGAAACGTGGATAGAATTTAAAAACACGGTTCTGGCGCTAGAACATGAATAGTGTGTACGAATTTGGTCATAACTTGAGCTACAAGAATCCAATTTTGACGAATTTGGTGTCTATGGAAAGCTAAGAGACAGGGATATATTTCTTATGCAGATCTCGAATTCAAACAAGTTCTCTTTGGTTACGAAATATCCATCTGAAGTTAGGTTTCTAGTCATATTATGCGAAATTGGGCTTAAAACACTCAAACTATCTATTTATAATGGGTAACACAGCATGGGCCTTGATATGCTTATGTTTCCTATCATTATTGCCGCATTAATTTAGTCCAGCGTAAGTTCTTATCCTTATTTTTATTTTATTTTTTTAAAATCAATTTTACATTATTGTGGAACCCACTGGATTTTTATTATAAAGAAAACAATTATAATAAACTCTTATACTACCATTTTTTTATTAAAATAATTATATTTGAATTTTTAGGATGTTACAGTGGCCGTGATGGATGTCACGGCTAGGTCGTGTTGGCTCAGTTTTCTTTACTTTTCAAGCTCCATCTTCATGCAAGCTCCATCATGGTTGATCTTGAACATTTTAATCTTCATATCCAAATCAATATCTACAAATTAATTACCAAATCTTATCATATCCTTTATTGTTGTGATAGACAATTATTATCCAAATCCAAATTGATTAATTTGGATCCAATCTTTTATCTCAATGCCAATTAAATTATCTTTTAATCATAATAATCCAAATCCAAATTGATTTGGATTCAAATCCATCATGTGGGCCCTTGCAATTTACTTGGCAATCTTCAATTTAATTGATATCCTTCTTCTTTGTCCTTTCCTAAAAATAAAAATAAAAATAAGAAAAATCTTGAGAAAATCATCTAAAATCTAATTAAGATTAATTAAATGCATATATTGACTCTAATAAATCAAGATAGGAAAACAAGGTCTAATTTGGGTTAAATCAAGCATTCAACTCCACATAATTGATAAAATCCACTCTAAAATAATAGATAAAATATCATAAGCCAGCGGATTATCACTAGTCACTTCAAGGTTGCTAGTTCCAGAGGATCGGATAGTCAAAGCGGGAAGAGGACTGCTCGTAGAGACAAAGGTAAACATCGTTATGCTCCGACCGACAAGGACTTCAAGCAGAGTGGCAAGAAACCACAGTTTCAGCAGGATATGTTTAGGGGCGGGTTCCCTAATGCCTTTAGAGCCATGAGGTGTGGCAAGTGCGGCGCACCGGATCACTATTCCTCTCAGTGCAAGGAACCACCTGTGATTTGCTTTAGGTGTGGCAAGTCGGGTCACATCAGCCATGAGTGCGAGGGAGCCAAGGCAGAGCCTCTGAGTGCTAGCAAGAGTCAGAAGTCTCAGGCTAACCGACTGAAGACCACCGGGAGAGTCTTTACTTGTAATGCCAATAAATAAACAAAAAAAACCATCACACAATCGAAACAATCAACCCGAAATTGAAACTTAGTTTTCTATCATCTACAAATTAAAAAGAAACTAATGCTTTAGAAATACTTCGTTATACTTCAAATAACACCGTTAGCATCAAAACGCCATGGTAAAAGCACAAACAAATGTCTTGTAAATTTTCAAAAAAGAAAGTACCCTTTTATATAGAATGAAATCTTTCAATCAAAACAAATCTAATATCATACATAGATATAAGAGGATATTATGATAATTAGGTAAACAATATGGTGGGTTCGGGGTTGGGTGGAGGCGAGGCGAGTATCTGTATCCCCATCCCCGCCCCAGTCCCAGTCAAAGCGGGTTTTTCCCGTCAAAGTCGGGGAAGGTTCGGGTGGGTACCCACGGGTTCGAGTCACATTGTCATGCCTAGGCTCGATAACTTTCCTAAACCTTGGCCAAACAAGAAGAGAACAACCAATTAGCCTTTAGATCTAATAATAGAAAATAGATTAAGAGAGAAGGAAGACAACGTTACCTTAAACGATACTAACGCGTGTGACTCTCTCCCAAACGGACTAAAGATCACCAAGAACTTCAAAAGGTTCAAGGGAAAGGAAAATGAAGAGGTTTCTGTCTAGGGATGGCAATTTTACCCGTACCCGCGGATACCCGCGGATAAAATCCGCAACGGGTATGGGGCGGGTAGCTAAACGGGTATCCACGGGTAAAATAAACGGATAATTTTAATATCCGTTTGTAAACGGGGCGGGGACGGATATCACACTATCCGTACCCGCGGGTACCCATACCCGTTACCTAATTACTATAATACCCTGACTATATATATATACTAAACTGCCTTAACCTAATTTCCCTTCAGTCCTACAATCCCTACTGCCGCAGCCAGCCCCTTATTTTCTTTCCTTCTTCTTCAGCCCACAACCCCACACCAAACAGTCAGTCACACGGCCACACCACCCTTTCTTCAGCGTTCAGCCCCTTCTTTAGTCAAACTTTGAAGCCTGCAGAGAGCCTCGCGCGCCACCGCTCCTCCGCCGCCCAGATCCGCCACAACCATGGTTCTCTGCAACCTCAGGTAAACTCTAAACCTCAACCAATTTGTTTTTCAGTTTTGACATGTGCAGGAAAGATCTCCAATCCTTTCCAGAGTTGTGTTTTAAATCCTTTGGTGAGTGATTCAAGTACTGGTTACCTTCAATGAGCCAAATCTTTTAGTTTTATCTGGTTACTGTTGAGTTAAATACCCACTAAATTCTGATTTTGGTCATTGCCTCAACCTTAAACTCTCTGCAATAAAGTTTGAACGACCCATCATCTATCTCTGTCTAGCAAGAACAGAGAAGAAACAACACGGTTCTGACCAAAAACAAGGTCCATTTTTCTGCATAATTAATTAACTAGTTCACTTAAAACATGAATAATTTATAGTTTAATTCGATTTTTCAAATATTTCTTACAATATGTTTTTTTAAATCTCTATTTATATTGAGTAACTACTTTTTAATTTATTTTGCATAATTATTTTCTTTAGGACATCTTCACTGTTTTTCCTGGTATTTTAGTTTGGACATTAATGATGTTATAAATAAATCATACATATCTGCATGCCCCTGCTATTCTTTTCAATTGTTTCAGTTCAGTTCTGTTTTTGTTTGTAGAATGTCTACTGAAGAAACCTCAACTCCTGTGGAAGATGTGCAAGAGCAACTGCAAGTCCCAGCTAATGTGGAGGTTGAAAGCTCACTTCCAAGTCAAGCTGGCTCACTTCCAAGTCAAGCTGAAAGCTCAATTCCAAGTCAAGCTGGCTCATTTCAAAGGAAGAAAACCTCAGATGTTTGGAATCATTTTACACAGGAAATTATTAATGGAGAATTGAAAGCCGTTTGTAAATATTGTAGCTCAAAACTTTTGGGTGACCCAAAGCAATGAACATCACACTTGCGTAATCATTTCAAAAGTTGCAAACTTCGAACAACTAGAGATATAAGGCAAGCGTTTATCAAAACTGGAAAAGTTGGAGGTGAAACAGTAGTGGTTGGTAATTATGCGTTTAATCAAGACACAACAAGGCGTGCACTTACTAAGATGATAGTTCTTCATGAGTACCCTATGAAGATGGTTGATCACACAGGTTTCAAAGAATTTTGTGATGCTATGCAACCCTTATTTTAGGGGATTTCTCGCAACACTGTTAAGAGTGACATCATGAAATTGTATAAGGATGAGAAAGAGAGTATGATGAAGTTGTTGTCAAAGAATCAAAGTCGTATTGCAATAACTACTGATATGTGGACTGCTAGTCATCAAAACAGAGGTTATATGACTGTCACGGCTCACTTTATTGATGATTCATGGACCCTACAAAGTCGACTTGTTAGGTAACAACACAAAACTATTTTGACATTGTGACAATTCTTATTATTTTTGTTATGTTGTTGGTGATATTATTATTATTAAAATATTTGTTTGATTGTTAGGTTCATTTATGTGCCTGCTCCTCATACTGCTAAAATTCTTGCTGATGTGTTGCTTGAATGCTTGATGGATTGGAATCTAGATTGGAATTCTTGTTGGGTGATCAATTGTTTCACATGCGATGTTATGCTCATATCCTAAACTTAATTGTGAAAGATGGTTTGTCCATAATCTCTGATGCTATTGACAGTATTAGAGATAGTGTTAATTTTTGGACAGCTACACCCAAAAGAGAGGAGAAATTCATAGAGACATGTGCTCAAGTGAACATTTCTTATGGTAAGAAGCTCATTCTTGATTGAAAAACTAGGTGGAATTCTACATTTTTAATGCTTCAAGTAGCCATACAATATAAAGATGTGTTTGATCGATTGGCACAACGTGAGCATCAATATAAAACATTGCCTAGTGAAAATGATTGGAGGATGGCAAAAGAAATTTGCCAAAAGTTGGAAATATTTTATGATGTTACCCAATTGTTTTCTGGTACTCTGTATCCAACTGCTAATGTTTACTTTCCAAAAATATGTGAAATTAAATTGAAATTGATTGAGTGGCTTGGCTGTCCTGATTTGGTTATTCATCAAATGGCTGCAACCATGATTGGTAAATTTGACAAGTATTGGAGTGCGATCAATGGGGTGATGGCTGTAGGCATTGTGTTAGATCCAAGGTACAAAGTTGATTTGTTGGATTATTTTTTTCCTCGAATTTATGGAGATAATTCTGATGATGAAATTGATAAGGTAAAATCTATTTGCCAATCTATGATGAAATGAAAGTCAAGGGTAATGAAAGTGGTACTTCATCTACGACTCCAAACCAAAATTTGGTAGATGTGGGTGTTGGAAGAAAAGAAGGTTGGAGGTCAGATTTTGCCAAGCATAAGAGGTCCAAAAAAAATTTCACAACAAGTACTAAGTCAAAACTTGACAATTATTTGGAGGAGCCATCGTTGCCTGATTCAAATGAAGAGTTTGACATCTTAGGTTGGTGGAAGGCTAATGGGTTAAAATATCCAATATTACAAATGATTGCAAGAGATTTCTTAGCAGTCCCTATCTCAACCGGTTTGCCCGAGTCTTCATTTAGCACCGGTGGTCGGTTTCTTACTCCTCATCGAAGTAGATTGCTTCCAGATACTTTAGAGGCAATGATATGTGTCCAAGATTGGCTATGGACCGATGTTAAAGGTAATAAAGTTTATAAGTTTTAATTAAAAATCTATATTGATTCATTGTTACAAGTCTTTTTTAATTAACTTATTTTTCTTTTTCAGGTTCTTCAAAATCGAAATTTGACAATATTGAATTGAATACAATATTGGATGATACGGATACCGAAATTGTTAGTAAATATTTTTTAAGATTTCATTTCAAACTTCATAATTATGTTGGTTGCTTGAATTTTTATTCAGTTGCTTTTTCTTTTTCTTTTTTCAGGAACCAAGTGGTCAAGGTGGGGTAGATGAAATGGTCGATAACAATACATAATTAGGAATTGATTAAACCTGTTTGTCTAGTGGAGCACAATCCATTGTATTGGAAGACTCTCAAAGTCCTTGTATCATTTCCTAGATAATTTTCATCTATTGTGTTGTTTGATGGATATTTGAAGTGTGATGTATTAATGTGGTGGTTTGTTTAAGTTTTATGTGTATTTTTTTTTAATTAAAAACAATTTTTTTTGTTTTTCATAACTACCCATGGATATCCGCGGGTATCCGCGAATCCGTTAAGAACCCGTCAAGCGGGTATCCGTACGGGTACGGGTGGATTTTTTATCCAACGGGACGGGTAGCGGGTAACCAGTATCCGTTCCCGCCCCGCCCCGTTGACATCCCTATTTCTGTCACACTAGGACTGCCCAATGTGCCAAACTAGGGTTTACACTTGTAAACCCTCGCACACTGCTCTCTATTTATAAACTCTGACCTGAGCATGACCGTGCTCCCCACTAAGCACGACCGTGCTTAGCATGAACACGGAGTCGTGCTCACATAAGCACGGTCAGACAAAAACAACGTCAACGAGCGCGTTGAGCACGATCGTGCTCCCCACAAAGTATGGCTGTGCTTGTAGCCTAGACAACCACCAAGCACGCGCCTTGAGCACGGGCGTGTTGATACATGAGCAAGGGCGTGCTCATGCATCATAAAGAGATTTCTCACTTGAAAAGTCCCACTAGCCCTTGACAACAATCCTAAGACCAAACTTAACATCTAAAGCACACACAAAAGCACTTAAAGGCTTGACACGAAAAACGGGGTGTTATAGGTGGCCATGACTTTTGTGAGTTGAACCTCGTCACACTTCCTCCCTCAATTGTTGTCACCTCAGGCTCAGCAATAACGAGTGCTTTCTTTCTCTCCGTCCTCCACCGCCACTCCAGCCACACCATATGCTCCGCCATTGCCCCCATCTTCTTCTTCCTCTCCCGTCGGCATCTCGAAGGCGACAGAGTATGTAATATTGAAGGTTGACGATCTCATGAACTGGGCTCAAAGTGGGTCCATATGGCCCATGACATTCGGTCAGGCCTACCGTGCCGTGGAAATGGTGTACACGAGTTCAACCCGTTACGATTTAGATCGCTTCGAGATCATTTTCTGGCTTAGTCCTCGCCAATGTGATGTCATGATTGTTGCTGGCACTCTCGTTAACAAGATTAGGGGTGTAAGCGGATCCGATCCGATCCATGATTCTGATGGATCCAAACCGATTTGAGCCAATTTTGGCGGATTGGTTCGGATGATCAGATCAAATCGGATTCGAAAACACTAATCCGAACAAGGTCGGTTCGGGTCTCGGATCCTATAAATATTTTTTTAAAAAAATTATTTTATATACATATATATATAATGTTAATATATTATTATATATATTTAATATAATTAATAATTAAAAAGGTATATTTTATTAAATTTTTCATTTTTTTCATTTTTTATTAATTTCTGAAGTTTAAATAAAAAAGTAAAAATAATGGATAATCCGATGATTCGAACCGATTGTGATCGGTTCGATTTGGACTGGGTTCGTTGACCAAATCCGGACCGATCAAATTTGTTCGGTTCGGATTATGAAACCCCCCAAATCCAATCTGATCCGATTCGATTACACCCTTAAACAAGATGGTCCCTGCTCTTCGCAAATACTTCTCAGCTTCTTTCTATTTCTCATTTTCCTCGTTATATATAGCTATACATTCATTCTCATCTGTCTCTCATTTGATTGCAAATTCAAAATCACATGCAATAGTAGAAGCGCTGGTTTGCATAATGAAATCTGGTGACTAATTTTGTTACATTAAATCACAACCTATCATTTATTAGGTAGGTGAAAAATACTTATGATTATAACTAAAAATCATTAAGTACTGAAAATATTTAAATGTAAGTTAGAAATGCCTTTTAAAAACTTAAAGAAATATTAAATCGATTTTTATAATCTATCCAACTTTGCATATGTTAAGGAATCAAAAAAGTAGAAACGTTATATTGAAAAAAAAAACTTTTAAGGAATTGAATGCATAACATTTTTATTTTTGATTTCTCAACATGGACAATATTGCATAAGATAGAAAAATCAATGTTAAATATATATTCATACATATTACTTATTGATTAAAATTTTAATAATGAAAAAATAAAGTTGCTTTGTTGTTAAGAAAAAATATGAATTTATATTAAAACCATAGATTATATGAATTAATACTATAAAAAATGAACCAAACAATAATGTTAAACGTACCACGTCTTAAAATGACATAGCTTCTCCCATAAAAAGTTTAAGTGGTCCAATTGTTACGGAAAATAGTACGAGAATATGTCACTCTTATTAATTCTTTTGGGGTTATATGGTTGGCTTAAGGAATTGAGTGATAATTAGGTTGAAGGTTCAAACCTCACCTACTAACAATATACTAACATTAAAATTAACATTTGTCTATAAAAAAAACTCTTGTTAATTCGTATACTTTACGGTTCTATAATATATTTCTAGGTTACACATCGTTATTAACCATTCATAACTTCTATTTTTAAAGATTAGAGCTTGCCGTTCCACTTGTTCGACTCTGAAACTTCAGATTTTTTTATTTCAATTGATTTTTTTTTTTAGCTTTTGAGGTATAATTGTTCTTTACAATCTTGACGAACATCTATCGCTATGCCTCAGATACTTGGTGTAGGGATTTCTTTCCCACGATAGATGACCATGAAATGTTAGTAATTAATTTTCATGCTCTTTTTCTGACCCCCTGTCACCATGATTTTGCATGGTTATAATATTAATTTTCACCTTAGGCGCTTTATTCATGTTCTGCCTTGCACTTAGCCAAACTAAATTGAATTTGTAGTTTTCTTCTTGTTGTTGAAAATTTCTTGTAGAGTTTATGACCAAATGCCTGAGCTTAGATGGGTCATCTCGATGAAAGGTTGTGCCAGTGGAGGATGATACTATCATTGTTCTTACTCTGTTGTTCTGTTGACATTTATGTTCCAGGTGGCCCTCCAACTGCTAAAGCTTTACTCTATGGACTCCTCTAACTACAGAAGAAGATCAATAGGCGCAAGGACTTCCTCCTTTGGTGGACAAAGTGAGGTCAATTGAGTTCATTTTTTGGCAGCTAAGCTATGTTATAATAAGCAATTCGGGATAGTTTACTTTGATAAGAAGCGCCCATTATTAGGTGGAGATCGTGTTGATTTATTGCCATATATCACATTCTTTAGACGTTGAATTTTATGGGGATTTAGGTCCTATGGAAGTTGATTTTTTTCTTGCCTGTTAAAACTTCCTTATGTATGTTGATTAACCTTGAGATTAAATAAGACTGCCTATGTTTGGTTTAATTAGACGGGGAAAGTATATGGTTGTTTCACTTCTTTGCGGAAGTGAAAATTAGGAAAGAATGTAACTAGGTTGCATCACTTGCATTTCCTAACCGGGAAGGCCCCAATAGGGAGTGTGCATGAATAATAAGAGAAGAGGGCTCCTTGTTCTCGTGGGGGATCGAGTAAAAGTTGACGACTTTTGACAATGTTACTTAAAGATTAAAGTACACGAGTGTTTTTTTTAATGGAAGAAAAAATGCAAAAAAATAAATAATTAAATTGTACCGACAATCTTAAAATTTATCAAAATAATTGCAAAATTCTAATATATCAAAAATGACATTTCAATTTTTAGTATAAACTCAGTGCTAGGGGTGGCCATGGGTTAGATTTAATGGGTTTTAACACCCAAATTAGTGAAGGTTAGTGGGTTGGGTTGGGTTTGTGAAAAAAATTTTATGAAACCCGAAACAATCCAAACCGACCACTTATGGGTTAGGTTGAGTAGTCGGATCTGGCATGAAACACGCTGATTTCCACCTTCGGGTTGGGTTAGTTTAGGTCATCCAGGGCAAAAATTGGTGAAAAGGGGCCGAAAATCACAAAGAAAATTATTGCTAGCTTTCGACATCAGTACATCTATGTATTTTCCTATTATGAAACCTTCCGCATGGTTACTTTTGAAACCTACTCCAACTTTCTAAGTGTAAACAAGCTGCAAAGCCAATTCACCTTGACCTATTTTTAATCTAAATATCCAAAAATGACACCCACGAGAGCACAATAAGAACCCACGGTTCCAATTTAAGCCCACAATAATTCATGAACTGACCAAGACTAACTTGCCAAGAGCGTGCTAGTACTCCAACGGTAAAGAAGGGTTAGTGGGTTTGGAAATTTGAAACCCAATACCCAACCCATACTTTATGGGTTCTATATATTTTTACCCAACCCAACCTAATCACCCATACAATTTGGGTTGGGTTGGGTTGGGTCGATTTGATCGGTTTACCGTATCTGTCCAAACCCATGACCACACCTACTAACTACTAACCACTAACTTCGTTACTAAAAATTGAAAAAGTAATTTATAATTAGTTATTTGATATATATATATACACACACACACACACACGTGAAAAAAAAACTTTAAGGTTAATAGACTTTCTTTTTATAAAATAAAGGTGCCTTTTGAAAATAAAATACATAATTTAAACCTAAGATATATTAGTTATTTATAATATTTGTCAAATTATGTTCGTTTATTTATATCCAACATTTAAAAAGGATAAAATAAGACAGAAAATTAAAAAATTAATTGTCACTTAATAGATAGTTAGATATACATTTTATATCCATCATTTATTAGATTATATTTTTTAAAAAATATCCAACATTTTTTAATTGTCAATCAATCATTTGATAAAAAAATTCTCATCAATCATAAGCTAATGTTTTTTTTTTTAAACATAAAAAAAGGGCAGCGCTGTTATTTGATGTATTTTTGGATTGCATGTATATAAAGATGATAAAAATAAAAATAATGAGAGATAAAAATAAACACATACAATGTCACTTATTATATCTAAATTTTGATATTCAAATAACACAACTATCAATCATAAATGATCTCATCATTAAAAAAATATTTGATTCTTTTCATAATTATTTTAAAAGAAAGTCAAATATAAAGTGATTTGTGATTAGTTAAGAGTAAAAAAAATTGTTTTCTTGAACGATGATTGTAATCGGGTTTCTACCCTAAGATTTGTTGCTTAATTAATGTTATTATCCTCTTTTATAAAAAAAAATATTTTATTATCTTATAAAAAAATTATTTTATTATATAAAAAATTTATTTTATAGTGATATTGTGTCAAATTTTTTGTTTTGACCGGCCATTTGTTTGTTTATTTATGTCTAGTGGGATATTAGATTACTACCTGTGAAAAAGAAAATCATATACGCAACATTTAACTAGTGTTCTTACAATATTGATTAAGAAATTTAAAATAAAAAAATTATATTGAGCGATATGAGATTACTGTATAGTACGAAATTTTGACCCACGAATTACATTGAATCAATCACACTAGGGGATATAAAATCAAATGATACATTTAGATACGGTTGTTGATAAAACGTAATAATATATCGATTATTAAAATTCGTATCTCGTTTAACGAAATTTGATTCATACCAAATAATATTTTTTAAGAAATAATATATTCAATTCTTTAAAAATTTAAAAATTACATACATCATGCCTGAGATATGCAACTAATTCAGGGAATGAATTATGAAAGCAAAATATCTCATCTAGCGAGGCGCCAGTATAGGCAGCAGTATAAAACGACAAGTCACCCACACTGACCTCACCTGTATCGCCGTTCGCAGCTTACCCAATCTCAGTCTCTGCTCTTTAGGGTTTCTTCTCTCTCTCTCTCTGATGGCTGACGAAGCACAGTACTCATCGGGGACCGAGTCCACCCCCTGAAGCGCAAGTACAATGAGCAACTCACCACCCTAGCCCAGAGACCCACCGGCTTCTCCGCCGCCGCCGACGCTGCTCCTCCCGACGCCGCAAACGAAATCGAGCTCGCCAAGCAGCGTGCTCAAGAGATCGCTGCTCGCTTCGTCCTCACCGGAGCAGGTGCTCCTCCCCTCGACGCCGCCGCCAAACGCCCTAAGGCTGACAATGGTGCTCCCACAACCGCCTTCGATTCCTTCGGTAACCAAACCAAATATCTTTCCTTCATCTAAATGCCTTTATGTAATTCTAGGGTTTTTAATGTCTCCTCAATCGTGTTTGTGAATGCAGATGGGAAGCCTCAATACTCTGTTCCTTCAGGTGCTCCCTATGGTCATCATCAGGGTACAAGCAAGAAGATCGATATCCCTAATGGGAGGGTGGGTGTCATTATAGGTAAAGGAGGTGAGACCATCAAGTATCTTCAGTTGCAGTCTGGGGCCAAAATCCAAGTCACTCGTGATATGGATGCTGACCCCAATTCTCAAACTAGGGTGGTTGAGCTTATGGGTTCTCCTGATGCTATTGCCGCTGCTGAGAAACTCATCACTGAAGTTCTTGCCGAGGTATCATCTCTTTTACGTCACTTTATTGATGTATAAATTTATGATGCTTCCCAAGATTGCTTCATGGAGTTGTGTTAGTAGTGTTTCTTAATATTTTTGCTCAATTATGTGAAGTTGAAGTGGTGTGTTAGTAATGTATCACTAATATGTGCTATTTTTTAGCAGGCTGAATCTGGGGGTTCTGGCATTGGTGCTAGACGATCGACTGGACAATCTGGGTCTGATGAATTCGTGATGAAAATTCCAAATAATAAGGTGTGCAAAGGAGATACGTACAAGCATATGCTGTATAAAATGTTTTTAAGTATTTGGTTTATTCTCATTTGGCTTGTGACGTGCATCTTCAGGTTGGCCTTATAATTGGCAAAGGAGGCGAGTCAATAAAAAATATGCAAGCTTCGACTGGAGCACGCATTCAGGTTCTCTCTTTTGACTTACGTATTTGTATATTGTCTTCATTGTGTGTTGGTTGATAGGTGCTAAATCCTAGTTAGCTTTGGTTGCTATGTGGTTTTTAACTGTAGCTTTGTCATAATTAAAACTAATGTTAAAACTCAGCCACGATAACAGATGAATTTCAAGGCATTGAGTTTGTTGTTGTTTTTCCTAATATTATATGTTTTTTTCAGGTGATACCTCTGCACCTTCCCCCAGGTGACACATCAACAGAAAGAACATTAAAAATTGATGGGACCCCTGATCAAATTGAGTCTGCCAAGCAGTTGGTTAATCAAATCATCAGTGGCGAGGTATGTTTAAGAGGCATTTCCTTTTGTTGCATTTGGCTTACCATGTTTTGCTTGCCATTTGCCAAGTATAGTTTAGGTTTAAAAATATGGATTTTCAGTTGCATTTTGTATTTTCTATATGCACAAGTTTAATTATTTTGTAAAATGGTTAAGTTCGATTAAACTAGATGATTTTATGTCTGGATTTATGTCCTTGCTTACTGATTGATAGATGTATACCATGCTCCTATGTTGCCTATTGGATCCATATTCTTTTGTTGCACCATGAGAACATAAAATTAGAATGTGGTGGATTTCTGTAACATGTTATTTTCATGCTTTTATTTTGTAACGATTACTTATGTTCATTCATTTGCAGGGGCAGAAAATCAATTTTAACTTTGGTAGATTATGATATGGTTGACTTTATTTGGACCATTTTATTTCTATTCTGTCCTTATCTGTTAATTCCTTGTTCATATTGCTAATGATATTTTGCCATATCCTGGCCATTATTAACAGACATCTATTATTGTTCTTCATGTATCATTGTATCAACCCATTGCAATGACTTATTTGTAAGTTTAGGTTTGAGGAAATAGTGCTTTCTTCATTGCCTAAGATATTTGTGTGTCTAGCAATTGATCTTTTATATATGAGACATCTATGTCAGATTTCTCTTATTATATTTTTCTAGATACAAGAGTACGTAGTTTCATATTCTTTAATTGGTTTAAGACTGCTATAAGTGTGTATGCACAAAAGTAGAAAAAAACACCATACTGATTAGTATTTTTTTGGTTTAGTCTTGGTTTATGTGAATGGCCTTTCCAGGGTCTTTCTATTTTCTGACTTGCTAACTGTGTATCTGTAGTTTTCAATTGAACCAAATAATAACATCTTAGTCATTGTCTCTTTCCATATAATTATTGTCGCGACCGTCCCGTCCGAGCGTCCTTAAAAGAAAGGTAAAAACAGAGGAGTCGCCACCAATATTTTAGTTCGGAAAATAATAGAAATCAAACTAGGGTAGAAGAGAGGAAAAACTGAGAGAACATATTTTGAGAAATGATAATCTGATTTTCTTATTGAGTGTAGAAGATTACAGGGTTTATATAGTTGAGCTATGAGTAATCGCTCCTAACAGAGATTACAGGGTTTATTGAGTGTAGAAGATTACAGGGTTTAAGGAAACTGGTCTTTTTTTAAAAAGAGAGATTTGAGTTCGGGAGTCGGTTACGAGTAGGGAAGGCGTTAGCACCCTACATCACCCGTTTAAAAACGATACCTCAAGTCAATTGTGCAAAACAAACTTAATAACCTTTGGAAATATTTATTTTACCTTACTTTTTAAATAATAAAAAAAGATAAACACGACAAAAGGGAAAATTAAATTTCAAAGTCACGTAGTTCTTATAAAAATGAAGCTTGATTGGTTGATTGACTTTAATTTTGATTTTTTTTTAGATTTTTTTCATTTTTTAAATTTTTTGACATTTTAGTTTTTATAAAAGAAAAGAATGAGTTACTACATTTGCCAGGCCAAATTCAGAAAGGTTTTTTCTCTTTAGTTTTGAAATCTTTTTGTTGGACCAACTCAAGCCCATAAGCACCCAAAATGCAGCATCTTCAGAAAAATAAACAGAGAAATTAAACAAGACAAAACACACAATATAATAGTTGTCACAAGATCACAGACAAACGTAGGAAATGGGTTTTAGAAATAATACGCAACAACAGTAACACGGCGGAGCAGGAGATCATGCAGTAAGGCGGATAGGCGGCAGAGGCTCTAGACGGTGGCATGGCGGTGAGACGCGTAGGGCTGGTTTCTTTGTGATGGTCACGTACGGTTTCGGTCTTTGAGTCCAGGGTTTGTGGCGGATCTGGGTAGAGGATGGTATGCGGTTGTGACAGTGGGCGAAGAAATGGGATTGCTCGGGCGGGAGGAGCCGGTGGCGACTAGCTTGCTTTGTGGTGGTCGCGACGGCGGCAGCGCGCGAGACGGAGTTTGTGGCAATGGTGCTTGCGTGACGGCAATGACGGAGCTCGTCGGAAGAGCTTGAAATGAGTCGATCTACTTTTTATGTATTGGGTTTTCTCTTTTGTTTTATTTTTGATTTGGGATGGTAGCAAAGATGAGTTTTTGTGAGTTGATGATATTAAAGGAAGCACATTCTTGGTATGGTGATTAAGGGAGTAAGCTTTGGGTGAAGGTGAAAATGAAAGGAGGGAGTTGTTGGAAGGTGGTTACGTGTATATATAATAGAGTAAAGGGAAGATTATACCCAATTTTGTTATTTGTTTGTTGAGAGGTAGGACGAAGGTACAGAGAGAGGGTGCCATGGTGGTGCTGCCACTACTCTGTGTGGCTGATGTAGGTGCAGGGGTTGCTACCCCTTGTTTTGGAAAAAAACACAAAAAAACAAAAATGGGTAAATAAAAACAAAGCTGATTTTTTACGAATTGAGAGGAGGCGGAGAGCTACGAGTGAGAGAAAACAAAGAGGACAAAATGCTTATTCTTTTATTTTTTTTTATTTAAACCCCTGGGCTTGGATAATTGGGCTACATAAAACTTGTAATTAAAATTTGGGTTAACTCTAATCATCTATTGGGCCAAGAGCATGNACAAAATATTTTTTATTTTTGCAATTTTTTTTGTCTTTTCAAAATATTAATTAAAAAAGAGACACCTGGACAAAACTAGGTGTTCATAATTATAAATTAAGGATGTTGGTGGAAATATTTATTTGAGGATTGGGTAAGTCAGTTTTGCTGTCTAAGATAGCTTGCAAAGACTGCATAACCGTGGTTAAGTTTTTCTCTTTTCCCTGTACTTTGGTGAGGTGGCTCTTTCATATTTTTTGTGGTATAGGTTCTGGGGCCATGAAGGCTACTGCGATTACGCCATTGTTTTTGGTCCAACTGGATACTCATTGGGGTTATAGCCTGTTCAATGATGGAATATGCTTATTAATTGTGTATCCTATGACTGATGTTGTTATTGGGACTGTTGTAGGGTCAGTGTGTGTATTGGACCATTGGTGACACCAACATGAATCCCTTTGTTGGTGTTCCCTCAGCATGCCCTGGTATGGTTCTAAATCTTAGTTTTGATATTTATTATCAAGGGCAGTAAGTCTCCTGTTAATGTCTTTGACTCTATAAAGTGTCACATTTTACTGAATACTATGTTGTTGTATTGAAATCCTTTTAAACTATGCCGTTTTTTATTTTCAGTTCATTGCTTGAAAGAACTATTATATAATTGAAAGCAGGGTAGTTAATCCCGGATAGTGGCGCGGCGCGAGAGCGCGGATCCAAAAACTCTATAGCGGTGATGATGCATAGCGGGATGACCGCCATTTTAGGCTTTTTTATACAGGTTAGAGAGGAAGATAAATTTATACTAGATACTTATACATGTACAAAATACTAAAAATACTCAAAATTCAAGTCATATTTATAATTCATCATAGATAGTCATATTGTCATATGTATGTCCTAACAAAAGCACACTAGTTAAGTACAAAAAGTAGTGTGCACATATCAATTTAAGCCCTACTACCCTAGGCCTAGAGGCTTAAAAGAAACTAAACATTAAACTTAACATATACATAGTCATAGGTCCTAAGCAAAGCACACTAGTTAACAAGTACAAAAAGTAGTGTGCACATCAATTTATGCATACTACCCTAGACCTAGATGCTTAAAGAAACTAAACATTAAACTAAACATCAAACACCATATTCAAGATCATCCAAGTATTCTTCTTCTTTTTCAGTGTCACTACTAAGCTTGTAGAGTCTTTCCTCCTCCTCCCTTTTGAATCTCTTCATCACTTTTTTCTTCTTCTATGACTCCTCCCCTTGAGCTTGAAGGCCTAGAAGCAACCGCCCTCCCTTTTCTTGTATGCTGCCTAGTGTAGGTTGAAGGCTCACCAGCCCCTGTTAAGTCAGCAGCGTCTCCCATGTTAAGGTATCATCATCAAAAACCAATTCAGCACTAGCATCTTCCCCATCTCCACCCATTTCTCCCACTAACCACTCATTGCTATCATCAATATCATTCAAGAGAATGGGATCGGTCCACATCACTCTTTGTCAAAACGCTCCTAAGAGCTTGGTTATATTTAATATAAACCAAGTCTTGTAACTTCTCATGCTCAAGCCTACTTCTCTTCTTGAATGGATCTACTGTCATAAGTTTTTACAAAAGCTGAATGTTAGTTTCTATACATTCTTTGTCAAAAACTGAATGTCAAAACTGAATCTTAACATTCGGTTTCTTTACAAACGAAATGTTAAGATTAACTTACATGCTCAAAAATACTCGGTTTCGCTCACATCACGATCTGCCGCAAGTCAAGCACAATACTTTAATGGGAAGTTGCATCAAATCTGGACAATGTGATCCATAATTCCTCCACCACTCATTTGCAAGTAATGCAATAATATTTAGGCATTACTATGTTTAAAAAGAAAAAAAAAACAATACTCCCACAATTCCACCTACCGGGAGTCATAGTAGTCCGATGCCTTACAACTTGATCTTATCCCAAAGAGGCCTAAAAGCTCTCTTATATTTTGACAACTCGGTTGGTAATCTTGTCCACATTTGCATCATTTGCACTAAGCCTTTCAATGCAATGATGAAGTCCTCCACCACTTCATGATCAAGTTCTATAAACCTGGATTCTTGTAGAAGAACTCCAGGGTTTAGAAAATGGCCATTAGCATGAAGTGGGTGATGAAGTTGGCACTCCCATCTTTTGTCAATGATTTCACAAATCTCCTTCTACTTGCTTTCATCTCCATTGAGGGCATTTGAATTGCCTCCTTGGCTATCCATGGCTTCCTAAATATAACCCATTGCGAGGCTTCTTTTCATTGTCAACAAGCCTAAGCACCACGTCAAGAGGGCCCATAGCCTTAAGTGTGAAAATAACATCATTCCGAACGTAGGCATAAGTACAACATCAGCTGCCTTTTTCTCCTTAGGTTCTTTGGGTGTCTTGGACTTCAACCAATCATCGAAGTGAACATTTTTCTAAGGTTGTTCTTTTGATTATGCAACCTTTGCAAAGTTAGGAAAGACGTGAGCAAACCTAGTGACTCAAGTATCTAACCAACTCCGCCTTGCTTGTGAACTTCCTCATAGTGTTCAAGGCCAATGTGTGGTTATAAATAAAACCCACAAGATTGATGCCTCTTTGTATTGCCCTTTTAATTCTAGGAATCTTGCCAATATCTTCTAGCATCGAGTTTAGGCGGTGAGCGACACATGGAGTCCAAAACATGTTTGGTCTCTTGGCTTGCAATAGTTTACCTAAGAGTCAAGTCAATAAAATTTAATGAGTTCCAAACTAACAATAATTGATGACATTTGTGCATGAAGTGAACAACATTTCTTACCAGCCAATACATAGTTACTTAGTTGTCACTCACTAGTTGCACAACATTGCTTTCTCAATCTCTTCGACAAAACTGTCCGGCGGTGGTATGATGACCAAGAGGGAGAGGGAGGCGCAACAAACAACATATGACAAAGTCGATGATGCATAGTTCTTATATTTTTTTTTTTTCTTTTCAATTTTAGTTCTCCGTGTTTATCGATTATCACCTTCAGCACATTGTGCCTCATGATTTACTTTTTGATATCTTGTCCGGATGCTAGATTGCTTGGATTTTGTTTGTTGATGGTTTCATCTTCGATTGAATGTTGAAGTTATGGATTTTAGATAGAGAAGAAATTAATATAAGAAAAAGAATGAAGACTCTACTTGAAAATCGAATGAATGTGTCCCTTGTATTAACATTCCAATAGGACTACAATATATAATAGATAGGGGAACCCGATTCTAGAGCATTAATTATCTATGCTAAGTCCTAGGAGAATAGATGCAATGAAAACTAAGAATACAATGGATGAGAATCCACTTGTCCATACCGTTCAATCGTCCAAGCTTAATATAACATTAATCCTAATCTAATTTCAATAAGAATATTAATTATAAGCAATTTCCAATAATCTTCTAGCATCAAGTTTAGGCAGTGAAGCGGACATGGAGTCCAAAACATGTTTGGTCTCTTGGCTTGCAATAGTTTACCTAAGAGTCAAGTCAATAAAATAAAATGAGTGTCAAACTAACAATAATTGATGACATTTGTGCATGAAGTGAACAACATTTCTTACCAGCTAATACATAGTTACTTCCGTTGTCACTCACTAGTTGCACAACATTGCTTTCTCCAATCTCTTCGACAAAACTGTCCAGCAGCTGAGTATGATGATCAACAGGGGAGGGGAGCTGCAACAAACAACATATGACAAAGCTGATGATGCATAGTTCTTATATATTTTTTTTTCTTTTCAATTTTAGTTCTCTGTGTTTATCTGATTATCTGCTTAGCACGTTATGCTTCATGATTTACTTTTTGATATCTTGTCTGGATGCTAGATTGCTGGATTTTGTTTGTTGATGGTTTCATTTTCAGTTGAATGTTGAAGTTATAGATTTTAGATAGAGAAGAAATTAATATAAGAAAAAGATTGAAGACTCTACTTGAAAACTGAAACTGAATATGTCCCTTGTATTAACATTCCAATAGGACTACAATATATAATAGATAGGGGAACCTGATTCCTAGAGCATTAATTATCTATGCTAAGTCCTAGGAGAATAGATGCAATGAAACTAAGAATACAATGGATGAGAATCCACCGTCCACACCGTTTAACCGTCCATGCTTAATATAACATTAACTACCCTGATTGAAAATTAGTATTTCATCCTTGTATCCTGTGCTGGTAATTACATCTGGCATAGTAACCTAAAGTTTGTCCATTGTGAGCAACCATTTCTTTTTTCTATCCTATTATTTCTGCCCATTTTAAAATCTTCTAGTTGTTTCAAATAACAAACAAGTTATGTTACTTATGGCTAACTTTTTTTTTTTTATCTTTGTCGGTTGTTTCTGATGTTACTCTTGATGGGTTTTACCTTTCATGTGGGCATTAGTGCATTGGTGCCTAGCTATAGTCGTGCCACTGCACTCCGCCTATCATTGTGGTGTTTTTCATTATTCTAAGATTATCTCGTAATTTGTCATTTTGTCTCGTAATTCGTGTCATTTTTTTTTTCTGTAATTGTGATTTTTAGCCGCACACAGTACATTTGTGGGTACAGACCTTTCTCCCCATTTTGCATTATCTGAGTTAAAATGGTAGCTAATTATACTAGCTTTTATTTGATGATCAACTGGGGTTGACCTCTTAGATTTGATTAAGGAAAGGTTAAGAGGATAATTTTCTATATACTTGGGAGATAAGAGTTGTCTTGACAGTATTTGTATTTGGGTTTGTGGTTCCTCCTACTTTTAGTGTATGATATATCTGTGGTTCAAGTATTCGTGAATGAATGATTTATAATGTAACCTGGAATAAATCTCTACACATTTTGAGATACTACATGGGGGATTGCCTTTTGAGGCAATAACATATTTTGAGATACATGTGGGGGATTGCCTTTTTGAGGTAATCATGATTGTGGGTGCGTTTGATTCACTAAAAATTAAGGGACTGGACAGCACAAGTATACTTGTTCCACGTTTAATTCAAAAAATGATCTAGGGACAGGACAGCTAATGGAACAATGGACATTACAAAAACGCAAAATCTTGTCCATCACAAAACCATGTGACAAAAAGTTGTCCCATGACAACTATAAAAAAAGATAAAAATACCCACATTTATTTCCCTCTAAAATACCCTCCCTCCCTCTCTCTCTATCTTGCGTTACTCTCTCTCTCTACTTTTAGTTTACGTGTTTTTTTTTACTGGATAGTTTACGTGTTATATGTATTGCGTATGATATATCATATCATCATATAATATAAATATTGCAAATCACAAATAACATATATATATATATATATATATAAATATATATATATATATATAATGCTTATAAAAGATTTTGACCTGGATAGTTTGTGTTTTGTATATAAAAATATATATAATGCTTATTTAATTTATATAATATTTAATGCTTGTCCATTCATTTCGAATAGGGAAAGGGTGTGCTTCTGCTGGAGTCCAACTCCGTTATATCACGACCCAGTACGGTATCTAGGTGTCCCCTTCTGATCCTATATGGAATCTGTTTATACAAGACATATATCCCTTATCTTCGTTCTTTATATGTTTTTATTTATTCATGTAAGTTTTACTTGTCTATTTGTTGATTTTAATCACGTGTTCTTTATTTATGCAAAAGATGTATTGTGTTCCTCATGTTGATATTTATTGAAGTTTTACTTGTCTATTTGTGTGTGCAACTGTTGCTTTCTATACATGTATGCCATGGCACCTTGGGTGAGTTCACTTTTATTTTATTTTATTTTATTTTTGTTTTCAATTTTCTGTTTGCAGAATCGTCCCAGAAATCCAAAGCAATGTCGGAGGTTATCCTCGGCAAGGTTACCAAGCAAGCCACCACCTCTAGTGGGCCCAACTTGTTGCTCCTATGCAACAACTTTGGATATGGCTATGTGCAACTTTGGAGCATACTACGGGCCATCATCACGATAGATAACGTGTCTCGACCACCATATGCGGGCTATCCTCCCAGCAATCGGTGGATATTCCACCAATTGGGACACAGTCCACCGCACCACCTCACCAAGCAGACCTACTCATGGTGGTTATGATTACTATAATCAATGCCTGACCAGCAGCAAAGAAAAATCCTGGAGGTCCCGCACGGTGATGGGCTCGCGATACAATTACAAATCAACCACCTTCCTCTGGTTATAACCATTCGGGGACGGGGTTATGCTCAGGATAGCTATAGTGCGATAATGCACCACCACAATCGGGGTATGGTCAGCCAACAACTTACGATCAACAAGGCTATAGCTCAGCTCCTAGCTATGGTAGTGGGACTAACCCAAGACAAAGAGGGCCAAACTTCCAACTATGGATCGCGGGGGGAGTTCGACCCAAGCTCCACTTTGTCCAACCTCTACAATGGCCCAAAGCAAGGTTATGCTACCAACCAACGACCAAGCCCAAACACTCGCCAACTATCCACATCAAGGAGCAGCTCGGCCAGGTTATGGGATACCCCCAACCTCCCAAGCGACTTATGGCAACCCACCACGGTCTGGTTATGGACCTCCTCAATCTCAAAAGCCTAGTACTGCAGGGAGGCTATGGTCGGTCAGCATACCCCCTTGCCCGGCCCCACCCTCCGGGTATGCTCAACCGGGTATGGTCCTCAATCATATGGTGCGCCTCCCGGTGGTCACTGGTTATGGACGAGCACCGCCTTCCATACAACAACAGTTCTTATGGTGCTGTGCAATATACTCAGACAATGAATATTCTAGTGATGGTAATACCAATGGGAATACTCGTGGAAGCTATGATGGAGCAACCGCACCAAATGTTCAACAGGTGGAGTTGCTAAAGCGTCACCTCCGAGTTAATATTTGTGTTTCTTTTTTTGTTCTCTTTATTGTAGTAGTGCAAAGGTGTTTAGATGGAAGCATTGATGTATTGAGATTCTGCTTTTTGAATATTTTGTTATTGTTAATTAGGAACTCACGTTTTGTACTTTGTTGGATGTTGGACTCTCATGTTTTGAATTATCTTGACTCATGCTGTTTGGCTCTGCTATTATTTCGGGGTCTGATGCTCTTCCGAGTATTAGTGTGTTGCCCATATTAGTGATTAATGAAGGTTCATATTCTCACTCTTAAACCCTAAGTTCAATGCGGTGTTATTGAATAAAGCGGCCACGGACGCCATGGTGGAAAGTGGTGGCGGGTTTCGAGGAACACCATACGGAGGTGGTGGTGTGGCGGATTTTGTGGCGGAAAATGGCGGCGCATGGCGAAGGCACTCGCCATGACGGGAAAAAATGGGGTTTTTGGGTTTTGGAGGAAAAAACCCTAAATCAGCCTTATGAGTTGCTTGGGTTGTGTGGCCCGGCTTAAATTGGGGCCAAAATGGGCAAAACCCTAAAAACATATCCCGACCTCCCACTTCTCATGTTCGTATATTGACGTGAACCTCATCTCTTCTTCCATTTCATCCTTTCTTCTCCAACCATCCACTCTCCGGTGACACCCACTCTCAGGTGACCACCGTTCGACGATCACTGACCTCTGGCAACCACCCTCGGCTAGGTGACCGACACGCCTCTTCTATTTTCCTTTTTCGATCCGAAAATGGCTTCCAAACCATTAGGTAACCAAGAAATTGATTATGTTGGGATTGAGGAAGAGGATTAGTTTTGTGATGATGTTTTTATTATTTTGTTATTTGAATTTTGAAGTTATTGGAAATAGCATAATTTAAGGCTTATGATTCATGTATCTTGGTTTAATTCGTTCATGTACTTATGCTTAGGGTAATGCACTAGAATTTATTTATCTTGTAATCATAGCACTAGAATTTATTTATATACACTCCATAATCAATTACATGTCAGGCTAAAATGTACTTTTCGTCCCCCAAGTTTTTTAATTTGGCAAAAATGATCCCCCAAGTTTTTTCTTGGGGATTTGAGTCCTCAAAGATTTCCAAAGTTGCAATAATCATCCTTTTGTTAAACTTCGTCCAAATATTAACCGAATGGATTTGTGCACAAAGATAGTTCAATGAAGATTGCCTATGTTTACTGCCATGTTGCTGCACTTATACTTAAATATATTTAAAAATTAAATTATTAAAATGATGTTTCAATTAAATTATTAGAAATAGAATAGAATTATAATTGATAATTGAAAGGTCAAACTCAAAATCTTCTTCTCTTTCTCTATGTTAATAACCCCAATTAGTTTTCCCAATAAATTGTACACAAGGGTCATTTTCATAATGCAATCTATCCACACCGCCACAAACTACTTGGTTAATTTGTGCATCGGAAACATCTTCAACAATATATTGAGAACCCCAGATCAATTTGTGCCCTGGATGAATACCACAAACCCACCACGTTAGAAATACCTCGGCAACCATGAGAGAAATTTAAATCATCTCACCTGCCACACAACCATAACACTCGGCTTTCGGTTCTTCTTCTATGGCTGAGATTGAAGAGTGAAGAGGAAGAAAAAGGAAGAAATCTCGCTTGATTTAGGTTTATCTTCCATGGGTTTTTATTCCATGGTTAAGGAATGTCACTCAATTTGGCTAAAAGAGCTCGAAGCTCAAGGAGAAGATGGTATGAAGTCCACCAGGCCTTTCATGGAGAAGCTCAAGACGCGATGAAGATGGGGCAGAGTAGAAAGGATCCGAACCCTCTTGAAAACTTTTGTTGTATAACAAGGTAATATTAATATTAATTTCTTTAAATATTTTTAAATGAATTTAATTTCACTTAAATACATTTTTAAAATAATTATTGGTTATGTGGCGATTACATTTAGCGGGGTTAATATTGTTGATCGAGGTTTAACGGAAAGATGATTATTGTAACTTTGAAAATCTTTGAGGATTAAAATTGCCAAAAAAAACAACTTGGGAACCATTTTCGTCAAATTAAAAAAACTTGGGGGATGAAAAGTACATTTTAGCCTACATGTTATGATTACAAGAGACCAAGATACATGAATATTGAGCCTTAAATGCTGCTATTTCAATAGAAGTCTTGAACTTGGTGGTAATCAATCTTGTTAGTAGTCTATGATAGGTGAATATGAGACCTTATGATATTTTCTATCAATTTAGTTTATTGTTCTTGATATATGTTGTTAGTATTTTGGATTTTATATTTATTTTTATAATTTTTGTTTTTTATATATATATATATATATATATATATATAATTTTTTTGTCCGCTATGACATCCATCATATGACCACATCGTCATCCGCTATAATGTATGATAGATTTTTGGTGGGTCGCCATCCGCCATCTATAAGATTGGTTCGCGTCAACGTCAGGTTGCATCCTTCTTTTCTATTGTTTTTGAAATTGAGGCGTTTACGTAGCAAATCACGCGATGGATTCTTTGTCTAAATTCACGTAATTTTTTATGCTTTCAAGACCTGCTTCCTGTTTGGCTGGTATCCTTCACGAGGACAAAGGCCGGATTCACCTTCTAGCGTCTTGTGGTGAGTTTTTTTATTTTCTTGTTGGGTGGCTTTGTTGCTCTGCTAGATATTAGAGATTTAGGGGTATGCGTCTTTCGATCTGGGGGTATGCGTTGCTCGATCCACCTGCCCGGGTTTTGCCTGTTTAATCTTTTATTTGAATGTGATTGGGTATTGAAAGTACTTATTTGGGCGTATAGCTACTTCGTATATCATAAAATAATTCAATGTTGTTGCAAGAACAACTCTAATCTTACACACACACAAAGAAGAATTAGAGAGAGAAAATGAATATCACAAACCAAATTTTATTCACTAGTATCACTTCACTATTACACCCCTACACACATTTCACACTTCACACACTATTCCACTTCTCTGCACAATTGTATCACTTACTATATCATTTATAGACTTACACATACGCTAACTAACTCTCCTAATAGTTTCTAACTAATCACTCTAGTTACAACAAACTAATCACACTTTAACAAACTCTAACAACTAACTAATTTGGATTATCTCCTACACACCCCTTAATTCAAAATTAGCTAAAAGTACAAAATACAAAATACAATTTTACACTCAAATTTGCATTTTTATAATGCACACATTATTAACACTAAAACACACATATATCCTCCCTGATCCCATATCAATCTTTTAAAGAATTGGTTTCACTCGTTAGGTCAACAAGAGCAAATAAAATCGACTGACATGCCTTTCATCACTTATTTGTGAAATTGACCCTTCTCTATGCTCTCTTAGCTGAAGCAATTTCCTTCCTTCACTATAATGGGCTTGTTCATGCACATTAGGTCATTGAATGGAACAAACTAACATCAGCCCAAACTCTCACGACTATCATAGCTTCGAACAACTCTGGGCCCACCCATTTTCGAAAATAATCTGCCTAACACTCTGGGCTTTTCCAAACGCCTTGACAAGCATCATCTTCTCCTTCGCTGACGATCACACCACAAACTTAAGCTCGCCGACACCACCTCGCTTTCTCTTGTCATCGTCGGCGTGAGGATCCGATCCTTGCCTCAGTGCGATGGTGGCTCCGAACGGATCCAACTTGATTTTCCACCCTTGGCCTGCCTCCGTTTTTGCACTCCATCTCCGCGTCTATACGTAGCAACTTTGTAGATGGCGGCGGTGTCGTCCCTCCGGCGGCGGCGGTCGAGTCACATGCAACAGTGGCCCATCGTCCCTCGTTGTCGTGATGTGATTGTCTCCTCTTCACGGTAGCACTTTTTTTGTACTGGATCTGCGATGCAGGGGTCGTCTCAATCGCCATCTCCGAGCGCATCGCGATTTCTCGTACCTGTTCTTTCCCGTGTGCCACCTCTTTCTTAACCGCAAGAAGCATCTCCGATTCCGGGGTGTACCAAGAGGAGAAAGAGGAGTTTCAACACTCCATTCTTCACCTTCTTTCGCTCGCACCAAACAGTTACCTCTGGGATTAGGGTGAACTCCCGGCCAAGTGATGCATCCTCTACGACACCGTGTTGTTCTTCATCTAAGGCCATCATCGCCCCAACCGAACGTGAACACGTATACACCGCAACTTCGAAACCCGTCAGGTCCTCTCGACCCGAACCACTATGGATGTCTCCTTCTTCTTTGATCTTCTTGTTACAGAATTATCACCTTCTTTAGTTCCACACGCATCCTCTCTTGGCTCCTTCAAGACCCATCTTCTTCTTTGTGGTGCTACATCGATAATCTCCATCAATACCACTTGCATTGGTAATAACCAAAATCCCAATTTCTTGGGTCTGGCTTCCGCCATCGTGTTTGCCTTCTTGTTCTCAATGGAATTTGAGTGAAGAGTATTTTGAACATCTTGTTGTGGAATGCCTCTCTGAAAAAACCCACTGCCTCCACGCTATTATCCTCAGAAGTAGCTTTGCCTTCCATGGATGCACACTTTTATCCTCAACAACAATGGGTTTCTCCTCCTCCTTTTTTCGGGCTTGGCATCATGAACATGATTTTCTTCTTGCATCACAAACTTTTCAGAAGCTTCATGATTCGATAGGCGATCTTGGAAGATTCCTTAGCTCTCTTATCATCCTCCTTGTTGCACCACATCTCTTCACTTTATCAACACCACCATGAACTTCATTCAAGATATCCCATCTCTTTTGCATTCTTGGGTGAGATTTTCTAAGATTGGCTTCATTCACAATTGATGGATGATGGAGAGAGCCAAGCAATCTTTCTTCTTTGGAAGTACTCCCTTCCCACATCTAGCATTCCCTCTTTTACAATTTCTAGCACCTCATAGAAATCAAAGATCACATTGCATCTTCACAACCCAATGATTGAAGTTCTTGCTATCAAGAACCGCAAGGGAATTGAAAGATCTCACCCCAAACTCTCCACCTCCATGGACACACTCTCTCGAGATCGTTATAGCTCTAGATACCATCGTTGGTACAAGAACATATAATCTTACACACACACACAAAGAAGAATTAGAGAGAAAAGGAATATCACAAACTGAAATTTTATTCACTAATATCACTTCACTATAACACTTCTGGCTAATACTTTACACTTCACACACTATTACACTTTTCTACACAATTGTATCACTTACTACATCTATTTATAGATTTACACATACAATAACTAACTCTCCTAATAACTTCTAACTAATCACCTAGTCATAACAAGTTAAAACCACACTTTTAACAAACCCTAACAACTAACTAATTTTTACTTATCTCCAAAAAATGTTTGTCAGGTCAAGGGTTGATTGCAGAGGCGTGAAATTTGTAAGATCACAATATAAGTTATTGTAAGATTTGGCAATGTTAGCAAAAATTGCGGTGTCGCAATATACATACATGAAACTGAGAATTGCAAATGCTAAGTTTGGATCTGTCGACTCCGGGAATTGCTTACTCATTAATTTAGTCGCTATTCACAAAATGCACGAGCTTTTTTTGCTTTCATTGGTTAATGGGTGTAAAATTTAATAGGGATTATGAGGTTGAAAAATGCTCTAATCGGGCATGCACAAAAAGTTTTTATTTTTGGGTGAGTCTCTACTCTTTCTCTCTTTCATATTTCTCTCCCATACCAACTAATGACGCTCACTTTTTCCCCTCTTTTTTCTCCTCAATTGACAACATTTAGGTGCGTTTGTCTATTTTATTGTGGTATATTTTATTAGATCTTACGCCTTGCCATGATGAGTATGAAAATAACTCATTTTTTTGTTTGATCTGAAGTGGAGGGAGGGATTTTTAAATTAATTTTACTTTTACGCCCTTTTAATATTTCATGATTGTAATCAAAGTTGTCTTCATATGAATAACTCTGAGACTTCACATTTATCCTAAACAACATGAGCACCCACTCATTATATTCAGTAATAAAGAAATCTCGTCATCAATTTGAAAATCCACACTCCTAGCGTCACTTTAATCCTCCCACCAACAACAAAATGCATTTTTATTACTTGTGCAGTGTACTATCTACTATCTACTTTATTCACTGTGGCTTGTATAGCATCATGCAAATCCATAGGTATAAGTTACACGTGGATATATCACAACGCATAGTCACCACACCACGTGAGTACGTTCCTGCCTGAGAGGTAGTGGTGGAGCACTGTAAATTACACAACAATAAAAGAAATTAAAACATAATAAGATGCTAAAAAGACCAAAACAACTCGTAACATTTTAAACTTAAAAAGAGATTCCATAAAAGTTCTACTAGAAAGTCGATTGCTTTCTCACAATAATAAAAAAAAATATGACAAAGTATCAACTAAATGTTCCAAGCCTTCAATCAAAAGCATAACCAATACAAAGGCAAGCTCAATAGCACCAATAGAAGGCGGATCTGAGGAGCCAAAGACCGCTGCTGATAAATGCCTTTCGTGCTTCCAGTGGACATTGAAGAATTTTTGAAGTTTGCAACCATCTGCATTAGAGAGCAAAAGATCTTAGGCAATTGTCTACATCACATCCACATTCCTTGATTAAGTTCCAACAATGTCTCTTAATTGGGGAGGTTGAGTTGTTCCCCTCATTATGGCATTGCTCATCATTCCCATCTTTTAGTGCCCTGCAACCATCCATTGACCCTTTACACATCTACAGCATTGTCGCAAATCAAACCATCTAGTGACTCTCATTTTCCACCTTTGACGATCCATCTAACACAACAAACATTTCCAAAATTAAAATACAGTGAAACAAATATATGAATCTATTAACACCTTCTTTACTAAAATAACAGACCATTCCATAACCTTTAAAATAACACTACACTAGTTATTGGAGAAAATTAAGGCAAACAAAAACAAGTCAGACACATAATGAGAAAGGCATAAAATATTGGGTCAATTTTTTTGTCATTACCGTATCATCCTTGATGACTATGGTATGCAAAGAAAAAGTTAAACTGCATGTTTGCTTTTAATTAATTTTTTTCTAACCCATGTATGTGTCTGCGCATATGGCTTTGCATCAAATAATGAGAAAGGCAGACAACGACTCTACTCCAGAAAAGACAAAACCTGGACACACATAATGAGAAAGGCATAAAAATGAGTCAATTGAACAAAGGTAGAAAGCTGGCAAGGCATCAAATAAATGGTAAGAAATTCCACTTACTCCAGAAAAGCCTTTATGCAGAGAGAAAAGCTGGGAGCTCACGGTTTCCAGGGCACCAGGTAGAAAGGAACGATCATAACCTGGGTTATACAACAAGGGTAATTCTGATTTCTCAAATATCATCAAGGATAATTTAGTCAGATTACTAAAATATTTTTAAGCTTCTTTACCTCGCCTCCAAAATCCTCCGTACGGAAAATAAAATTGACCCAAGAGATTTTACTTCAAAATTTGAACCAAACATAGACATTTAAAATATTCTCCTCCACACTCTCCAAATCCATCCAACCAAACATAGTGTTACAACCAACACTTGATTGTTTTTACATCATTATTTCGACGAAAGGTTTCAACCTGCACATGAATGTTCTGTGGGACATTGTACCACTATGTAAATTTTTAAACAGTTTTTTGTAGAAATTAAAAATGCAGAAGTGATGTAAAAATCAAGATACAGAAGTCAGTAACCCGTCTGGGGTTTACTATAGGTCGAGTCACTGCCACTCGTTACAACTTCACTACTCCTAAGCCAACGCACATGTTCCCATTATGGTTAGTATAAAATCGCTTCTTCATGTTTCTGTGATGTATACATTCGAGGCTGAAGGAATAAAAAGGAGAAACCATGTATAGATATCAATAGCTTCAACTACTATGCTCGCAGCAGCCACATTATAATTCTCTCTAGATGATAAGATTCTTTGGAATGCCATCTTCATTTGACAATAAGAAGAATGCCAAAGAAAATCTTGATAAAATATAACTGGGCCAGAACAACATCTTCGGGTGCAGTTGAGAATACATTACTGTTGCGATGGAGAGTTCCTTTTACTGTATCGCTAGATTTGTAATGAAGGGAGGGGTGAGACCAAGGGCAGGGGACACGTGCCCACTCCTTGATGCCAGAGTCCAATGCCGTTCCCACCCATGTCAATTTCTTCAAGTCACTCACAGTTGATACAAGAAGAAAGAATTACTTTTACTCAATTACCGGACTTATAATAACTGACAGTTATGATTAACATATTTTAAAATCTATATGGTACCCTCTAGCCTCTAATCTGGCCAAGCTCAACTAGAATTCATCTGTGTATGGTTTCAGCTACCAACAAAAATGTAAGATAGAAAATAAAAATAAACCAAGGAAAGAATACAAGCTATGGAATCATCATTCAACCCAAGATGCGAAAAGGTTGAAAGAGTTCAAATAGACCGTAGCAAGAGTGTGCTCATACATTCCTCTTGCCTTCAACTCCTGCATGATCAAGAAGATGCACTCCTCCACCTGATCTGGTATGGATCTCAGAAGAAGTATTATACCTCCTCAGCCCAGAAAAGCTGTGGAGCTCTTCAATTAAGTGTTATAGACCTGATATAACCTTCTCGTTGATACCGAGTTTATAGTAGAAACAGGAAGGTAGATAAAAAGCATCTTCCCTGACAAATTATGTAATCAATTAATAACAATCTTTAAATCATGTAAGAGCTATCACATGCACAACAGTACCTGAACATTTGCTGAGAACACGGATGCTTGTTATTCCATCCGTCTTAATCTATCATGAATAAAGAACTTTAATTTTAGACTAACCTAAGGTGATTCAATTATCGAGCTCAGGAATAAATAATCACTCATGACTAATCACCCCGTATGTCATTTAGTTATCAAAGGAAAAACATAGGCATATGATAGGAATAACATTGACAATGCAAATGGTAAGATTTGACCAGAATTTGAGAGGATTTACTTTGCTGAACTGCTTTTTCAGTGAATGGGTACTAGTACTGCATCCCAAATATAAACATTTGAAGAGAGGCCCTTGCTTCCAAAGCCACTATGCAAGTGCCTGCACAAGCGCCACAAACCATAAAAGCATTGTTAATTCCAGTCTAAACCCTAAATGGGCAGAATATTTATTGACTTATAGTAAAGGCCAAAGGGTGTTCATCTTGCAGAAGAATAAAAACACCACAAAAACAATGAAAGCATATAATATAATGGAAACTTAAAGAAGAAAGCAGAAAAGAGAATTGGAAGTCCACCTGATCATCAGTAATTTTGCGTAAAGGAGAGCCACCTCCAATAGCAGCATACCCTTCCTTGATTTGGGAGCGCGAATAGAAATCACTCTGCCAATGGTCGTTGGAGAAACCGAAACAACCTTGGGAGACCAATGATATCCTATCCTATCTCATTACAAGAAACATATTATCATACAAATTATATGAAGGGTATATGCTAATATAGAATTTCAGCAAACAGAAATAAACTCTGGTCGAGCAGTAAATCGAAAAAAAGTACAAAAAAGAAAGTCTAACATACAGGATCATGAAAAAGATTGAAAAGAAAAGGTTGAACATCATTCAGTGTCTTGGTCCTCCTAGAATGAGGAGCAGCACCCAACTTTTCTTCTGCAACATGGGAAGAGAATCTAAATGAACCCCATCCAACGTGGTTGTACCCACCGTTAACGA